>JAJVSH010000031.1:559324-729493 GCA_021460005.1 Tetramorium alpestre
ACACACACACACACACACACACACACA
Source organism: Tetramorium alpestre (assembly GCA_021460005.1). NCBI lineage: Eukaryota > Metazoa > Arthropoda > Insecta > Hymenoptera > Formicidae > Tetramorium > Tetramorium alpestre. Next base: position 559,352 of record JAJVSH010000031.1, read on the forward strand.
CACACACACACACACACATACACACGTCCGTCGAGTGCGTCGGTCGTTAAATATACCTTTTTAGCGGCGCGAAAACGCGCCGCGGCTGCCGTTATCATTCCCGGCGCTCAATCTCCGCTCTGGATATCGTGCAAAATTCGCGAAATTCGAGGCGATCCGATTCGCGGCACGCGCGTGTATGCACGCACGAGGATGCATGATAACGGGTGCACGAATTTGCGGCAATTACATCGGCAGTTCGTTCGTTCGTGAAAATCGTGGAGGCGGAGAGGCGCGCGAGTGTTTGCTCCGCTATGCGGTGATATATGCGCGCCTTATCGGCTGCAATTTATCGCGACCATGTTGTATAAACTTTCGCGCCGGTTTTATGCATCCTTGCGGAGAGACCGAGGATACCTGGGGGAGGTACCCGTCGCTGGACTTTAATTACGCGGCTTCTGAATTATTTCGCGCTCTGCGCGATCGGATCAGTTCACCACGGTAACCGGGAAAGAAAAAAAAGAGAGAGAAAAAATAGTCACCTCAGTGGGTCGGATATGACGCACAGATTCGTATCTTGAGAGCATCGAGCAGGAATGTATGCGTGTTTGTAATCGATTTACGATTCATATTACGTGATTATTCGTGGAACGTGTATTAATGAAATGCCAATCCTCTTGAGATAATTGACAGACAACTAGGAAGAAAAGGACATCGCAAAAGAGATAAAAAAGTCCGAAAAAGTCATTTTTGTATCAAATGTCGTCATAATTGCAGCGGAAAGATATAACGAGGGAGATATAACATTATTTCAACCGAGTGGATCAGTTTGTAAAGGAAATTCTCGGAAGACGATCTCGAGAAACTCAACTCAAAGAAAGAAAAAGTATGTATGTAACAATTAATCTGCGATTAAATGTCATTAAAGTGAACATTAACATTACGTATACTTAATGCGAGTCTTATACAACAGAGTTAAGAGATATCAAATAATAGGTAAAAGAAATGAAATGTACAAGGCATGCATTCGTTTCTCTAAACACGAAGTGATGTCACACACGTGAGAGCGTATAATCGTTGAAGTTATATGTACAATAAAATATAAAAATTATTTAGTTAAATAATACAAGGTGTAACTGTATAACCCGATATATTTTGTACATTCGTTATCGATTTTCCTGACAAACAATCATTGTTTTTTTGCAACAACTGTAATTACACAATTGCTGGAAAATGTATTTCTGAGTAGGTAGTATATAGTAACTGGGGGCGGGTGAATGATATTGGAGGATAAGTCTTATTAAAATTGAAGATTCATATTGAAAAAAAAAATATATATATATATGTACATATGTACATGTATCTATATACACCTAGTAGAAGCATGATAGTGTGAATTGCTCAACGACCGGCGGAGTTAGTGGAATAAGTCAAGATATATTAAGTCAGTAAGAGCTTCTTAAATTTTAACGTAATTCACCCGCCAAAAATTCACCTACTAATATCTCGGAATTAGCTTATCATTAATTTTAATTTTAGCAGATATTAGCAGAATATATTTAACGCTGAATTAAAAAATTATGTAAAAAAATTTTTGGTCGTAGAAATGCTTAGTATTAAAAAATTGAATATAAAGAGAAAAGTATTTAATTATATATGTTTCCTAAAGGTTCAATATTAAATATTAAATTGATTAAATTAATTCTATATAGGCGAAAAGAAATGTGATAGATCCTTGACTGTCCTGCATGTAAGATGGTTCGTAAAATAATTTATTTACTTGTGTGCTGCATCCCCTATATTCGTTTACATTTCTCATAAACTGTTATTAAAAATTGATTGCATCAACGTTGCTATTTATGTCGTGTAAAATAATAAAACAGAATTAAAAGAAAGAGAGATCAAATATATAAAAGATTTTAAGACTGATTGTTCTGTTTCCGAGTTTATCGATATTATGCCATGGTATATGGTGTGGGTGTCAATGAATTGAGTCGCTGACGCTGGATATATATTGAGTAGTATATGTTTTAATGATGTGACTCCATAATATGTCAATATGCACAGGTAAATATTCTTGTCATTATAATCGACGTGTTACAGTGTGTAATGTGATACGATAGTAGTCGGTTTATAGTAACCACTTCTTTCTTTTTCTCGTATATAATTAAGAACTTAAAATAACTCTAAAGAATAAACTACATCACTATCGGCTAGCGACTATTTAGCGATAATAATAGCCTACCATGTCTTTTACTAGCGGCGCTCGATGAGTGTGTATATCGTTTTTATCGTTTTTTTTTTTTTTACTATACTCTTGTCTCCCTCTTATATTTCTGTTTCCTAACTGTGACCTATCCCCTGTAAATTTGTCGCTTTCAATCCTAGAAGTACCAAGTTTGCGCAAGAACTGTGGAGGAAGTTTCGTCGTAACTTAATCTCGATATTGCTTCGATATTAATTCCTACGGATGCAAATACGCGACGGCGATTGCTTTCAGATTGCTCGATGTTTTCAGAAAAGAGAAGTCCCGCTTCAAAACAATCACTACCAAAAGGAAGAAAGTACATCTCGTATATATACGTAGTGTAATATGAGAAAAGAAAGCTCGGTACTTCTGGGATTAATGTTACCATGATTCACGCTCGCTGCTTCGCCTCTGTCGACCGCTCGAGAATGTATCTCCGTCGCGATTTCCATGCAACGTTTCAGAAACCGCCTGAAGAAAATTCGCCTTTCATCCTGCATTGCGCTTATTGCAAATCATGTTCGATGAAAAATTCAATTAATAAAAATCTCGAACCCGACGAAGCACGGACAAGCTGCGCTGGGACTCTAAGTGCTTCTTCATCAGAGACTTCAACGCGTGTTTTTCGGGCACGTTACGTGCGCTGCTATCACGTTCAATACGTTCGACACTAATTGTCCTGTTAAATTGTACCGAACTGGCAAACAGCTTTGTCGTCAAACAATTACGCCGTGGCTCGACAAGTTTGCAAATTATTGTTCTGAAATTTGCACAAGTGCACATTATCAGAGGATGAAAGCGCAACGGGACAACGCGTTCGGCCCGTCAACAGAACACATATGGGCGCGACAATTTCGCGGACGACGACGCAAATTCGCGATACGCGGCGAGAAGCGGCGTGATCGCCAGTGTGTTTCCTCGCGAACAGAGAATTTGTGAAGCGGATGATAGTTCTAGACACACATACAGGCGTCCCACATAATTCCTAGAGCGTGTATACCGGTGTGATAGTTACATAAGAGTGAGTGAGAAGAGTTCCCTCTCGTATTCGTAGAGATGTAATATAAGTTTATATAATATATATAAGATGTATATGTATAAATATATATTATATATCTATGTATATATATATATATGGATGTGCGTGGGTTGTGGTAGTGGTGATGGTTGTGGCTGTGCTGTTGTGTTCAGTGTGTGACGGTATAATATGTGTATAATATCTATATCTATATAATTTCTGTTGCGAGCAGAGTTCTGAGTCGCAAAGCTCGTGTACATGCGATTTTGAATGTCGTTCGGTCGTTTTTTTTCCCCCTTCTCTCGTAGCTTCCTTTTCCTTGTTGCTTCCCGCCGGCGAGTGGAAGCCGCGGGAAGGAAGCCGCGATGCTCGCCACGCGTTTTTCACGTCGACGTACCTTTTTGTTGCCTACACTTTTAATATTAATTCCGCTGAATCGTTCGGCCATTTTTTTTTGTTCATTTTCTTTCGAGATTTGCCACGTGAAGGTGAGAGCTGTGTTTTCTCGGAGAGGATAAATCGGATTAAAATTCAAAGTAATTATTAAAGTAATTATTGAAGTTAACAAAAATATATAATTCAGTAGAATATTAATTTTTATAAAAAATTGACGAATAAAGAAATGCTAATACCAATGGATTTCAAATTTTCATGATAAATCTTAAATGGAGTTTAGGATCTATATATTTTTCAAAATAAAAATATCTAGCTTCGTTTATTTTAAAATATATTTGAAGAAAAAAATATTACGTTAATTAAAAGTAATAAAAGATGTAATAACGCGCATGTAGTGTATATGTATCAAAATTTTCAAGATTAATTTCAACCCGATTCGTTCCTCTATCGATCCAGGTATTTGTCACCCTCACGTGCGTATTTCACGCATTTCCGCGCTTTCATTCTCTCCCTCTCTCTCTCCCACAAAAGTAACAACCATTCTCTCTAATAGAGCTATTTCTATTTGTCGATGCACAAAACATGAACAGAGATCGCACATCCACGTTGTCCGATCGCGCGAAAGAACAGAATCTCCTATTAGGCTGCCTGGTTTAAAAAGGGATCGATTTCCGGGGGGTCGACAGAGACGACGTGCGTTTCGGCCTTCCTCCCCGGAAAAAGTCACGCTTGGTCGAAAGGGTTAACAATTCCAGAACTAGATTTCAATACTTTATATTTCATGTCCAGTTTTTTTTTTTCTATATATATTCTCATATAGAATCTGTAGATATACATTCTTGGCAAATTCGAAAAAACTGATTCCAAAATAGGAACAGATCATTGTGCGAACTATGTATACAGGGTGCAATTTGTGAGAAACACACGTGTCGTGTCGTGTTCTGCTCGATACTATACACATCTCTTTTCTGTAATTTTTTTTTTGTTCTTATTATCGTTCCTCTTTCCGTGTTGCCTGAATTCGTTTTTGCCTTTCATTCTTCCTCTTTCGTTCGCTATCACTTTTCTCATCCGTTTCGGCATTTCTTTTTCATCTGAACGGTGGTACATTTGATAGGGTGCACAGGGCTGCTAGGCACAGATAATTGACTCGCAAATAACTCTTCAAACAACATTAGAGCGTACGACATACAAGTATTAATATACACATTACATCATTTTTTTTGTTTTCGTTTTTAGGAGCAACCACATTTTTGGAGAGTGTCCATATGTGTGTGTGTGTGTGTGTGTGAGAGAGAGAGTACGTGCGCGCCTCTCGATTTGCGTACAAGCTTGTGCCGAGATGTTGCCCGATGCGAGATGCTCTGCCATGTTTTGAAACTTTTCTCCTTTTAATTTGTTTAACTTTTTTCGATGGTTGATAAATGATCGGATTAAATTTTGCATCAATCACAATTCAATCCGACGTAATTTCTACACTATTAAAATGAATGTGTGAATATCATACACTTTTTGCGTGATGTGTGTCCCCCGTTTTAAGACACTATGAGTGCGTGAATTTTTAAAAAGTGTGCGATATTCACACATTTTTTTTTAAATTCACACTTATAGATGTCTTAAAACGGGGGACACACATCACACGCAAAAAGTGTGTAATATTCACATTCGTTTTAACAGCGTATTTTTAAAAATATTTTATTAGATTTCCTCTGGCGTATCAAATACCTGATATATTGATTGAATTGATATATATAAATATACAAAGGATAAATATACAAAGGATTCAACTTACATCTTTCATCGTCTGAATACGTATGTACTCAGCGACCGATGAAAGAAGGGATTGAGGGTGAAATTCGGTTATGTGACAATACGTTTATGCGGCGAGAATACCCACTTGAGAAGTGAAATTCGAATACGTGATAAGAGCATGCCCATCAGGCACCATTATTGCACGTTATTGTACCTCTCTGTCGAGTGCGCGCGTGTATGTGTCTCTCGGTGTGAATAGATCGTTTTCCACGACGTGGCCTCACGATACCTACGGCGCGCTGCGGCATGACAGGCTATTATGGACGGTCAATGTTTGATTGACACAACCAGCCTCGAAATTATGGCTCGCACATGGAACGCCGCGTGACCGGGGGAACGTTCCTTGAATGAGCAACCAAATCGAATCTGGTTGGAGTAGCCGAACGCGTCGCGAATATCCGCCTAGCTTGACTTAGTTTCGGCTTGATTCCCGCGATCGCCTTTCCGTGTCGGACTTAATTAATTAAATTAATTAATTAAACGCAAGCTTTCAGGAACGGGAGTTTGCAAACTTGTTTAATCTAAGTCTCTCGCGTCCGTACTAATTTCTGCGGCTTCCCTGAATGCAATACTGTGACCCGTACTGTTGCCAATCGACGGGACAAAGGATCCGGATGCGAAATTTAAAATTCAATTGGTAATCACATTCTACGAGAGTTGTTTGATCGTATAAAAGTAATTTTGCTATTTAGACTACATAATTGATAAGATGTATACATGATGTAATACTAATAATAACTCATGCTTTCGTAAATTAAAATCTACCTTGCGTAGCGATTGCGTACACTGAAAAAAACAATAGTTAATTTTTGACCCACAATTTTATAATATTTCTAATAACAATTATGGTTAACATAATGATGCATATAGTTAAGTTAATCATATTTCGTGTTAGAAATATTATAAAATTATAGTTGGGTCCAAAAGTAACAATATTTTTCTGTCAGTGTAGGATCACTTGACCATTTCTCGTTCGAGTGAAACGCGTCAGAATTTTAAAAGCTCGTCACGTCAAACAATTTGACGAAAAATGGAAGCTATTGTTCGATGAAATATCGCTACAGGCTCATATCTGGAGCGTTTTATGATGCGGAAAGAGATATACTCTTTCAAATAAAACATTGATTGTCTTTCGCGATGTGATCTAAGGACTAAAAATCAATTAAAGTGTTTTTAATTAAAGGCTCAAGCAAACAATTTTGATACCCGATAAAAAAAGCGTTTTTCGTTAAACGATCGGACAAATCGTGGAATTCCGCAATTGATCTGACGTGATTTGCGATCTCGGCATTGGCGATCCAACGTAAACCGTCCTAACGCAGCGGCTGTCGTCTCGTGTTTCCGGTCGTAGTGTAAACTGATGTCGTGTACGAGAGTGGGTGAGTATGTATGCTGGTGATGCACATGATCGATGCGTTATAATAATGTGTATACGTGTACACAGTCAACAAATCTTATTACATCTAATTTGTCTTTTTATTCACGCAGCGATGGGAAGACAGAGCTTAGAGACCCTTCCGGCTCCGATGTACAATAACGAGGTGGGAAAATTGGGCGCAGACAGGTAAAAAGGGATAAAAAGGGTGCGAGGAAGAGGAAGGAGCGGGGAGCGGGGAATAAAGTGATCGATAATCGGCGTGCCTCTAATTTTCATTTCGGGACATCGAGAGATAGGAAAAAGGACGAGGAGGGGGACACACCGAGGGAGGACATTTAGAAACATTGATATGGCGCATGGTAGTGCTCGGGGTGTCTAGAACCTGATATGTAGGAGCAGGTATATGTCACCGGTAATACTTGGGTTCGTTGGGAATCGCTAGAAAGGCTACACTGCGCTTTGGCTTGTTTTGTACGATCCGTCGCGCGCCCGAAGATCCGGCTCGAAACGGAAATTTATAGATTTATAGATTTCAATTAAAATAAAATTTATACAGCTTTATTTAATAGATTACATAAATTAAAATAAAATCAGCGTCTTATAAGATTCTCATAATGTAGATAAATTTTGCATGCTGTTTTTATATTTAAAAGATTGATATAATTATTTCGATGTAATTAAAGGAAAAATATAACTTAAAAATTCTGTCATTTATTAATTTTAATTTCGTATTAGTCTATTTTCCATAGACTAGACTAATTTAATCGCAAATTAATTTATGTGAAGCTTTTTTATTGTTTTTCCTTCCATCTGTCGAATACGTTTTGCTAATTTTAAATTCTTTGCAGATCATAATTATAATTATTTACTTCGTCAATTAAGAACTATTTTTCTTTGTTTAAATCAATAAATTCGCAAAATTAGAACATTCATAAAAGTATGAAACAAACAAATCCTGATAACGAGAGACAGGATCGATCTGTCGGAAGAGCTTACGGTATTCTTTCTTCTTGTACAAAAGAAATCAAAGCGCACCGGTATTAATACCCTTTCGCAATACCATTAATTAATAACAATATTAACGATATGTACCTACGCTGCATTAACCACCTAAGTATCTAACTAACGAGCATTAACCTAACGCCTTAAACGCAATGTTCATTTAACATATGTACTTATTTCGGCCCCGGCGTTCGCAACGCGGCCGCGGGCTATAAATAATCATAACACTAATAATAAGGATAATGATAATTACATTATCGATAATTAATCAATTAAATTTCTCATGCGATTGCAAATATATACATATAGATGGGATATGTATTAGTAAGATCTAGAACCAGTTATTATCCATAGCTTGCTCTCAAAGTTACAATTAATTATCGACACAGATGGCTTCATCTTTACAACCTCGAGTTCGGTGTGTGGTATGTTATGCGTACGCACGTGTATCTGTGTGAAATAACATGTAGTCGTGCTTACATACACAGTGCTATGTATACCTCTCTACCTGGAATACTGTACCGTTTACAGGATCACTACGGGCTACCAAATTACAATTTGATTTTGTACACGTTTAGAACCTGTTCACCAGAAGATGTCCCCGGACTATCGTATATATATTTACGCAATGTATTTTATTTACTCCGCGATATTAACGCGTCGGTCACGTTTTTCTCGTCCACCGATGTATTTAATTTAATTAGATCCACTATGTAAGCGTGACACTTAGCGCGAGAGAGAGAGTACGCGAACTTACTTGTAGGGGGGTCCTCTTCGTACCAAAAAAAAAAAAAAGAAGAAAGAGTAAGCTATGTACATTCATTCGTCCATTGGAAAGAGACGCGTGATTAATCTTACATATTGTATGTCTTTTCTATGTCTGTCTACGTTCCACCCCTCTCCCTCTCAACCCTTCCCTTAACTGCAGCGGCAGGCTCCCGAGGATTACATTTAAAGCGTTATCCCCTCAAGGGACTTTCTTGTAATATTCGATCAATCAGATATGCCCCTACGGCGACAAAGTAATATCATTTTTTTCCTTCTTTTTACATAAACACAGTAAACAAATTTAGTTCTGTTAAAAAGCGTTTGTCTCTATTGTCATTTGCCCATCGCGTCGACCTGGCAGGATTAAACTTCTCGACGGTAGCTACGCGAGAATGCAAACCTGTCGCGTCAAAGAACGACCGCCGAATGTCTTTACGTCGTCGCCGAGCACATCTGTCGTTTCTCTCGATTGTAACTCTTTCGATACGACGCGTAATTACTGTGCGAAATCGTGCAAACCCCAGAGAAATTCTGCGGCGTCAATTCCGGTGGATGCTCCGGCCGAGAGTTGATATGCAAGCCATGAGCTTCTCGCCCCCTTTCGCGCGAGGCTCGTCATCTTCTGATGCACAGTACTCGAAGTGATATAAGTATGCAATATATTCGTTTACTTTTATGTATATCTCTTTAGATTTAAACCCCTTCCACCCGGCCAATATCACTCTATCGCGATGGAACAAGCGGCTATCCTTAGGAAATTTTCTTCTCACGGACCATGAAACTATCTAAATCTCTCTTCGCTCTCATCTTACTCTTCATCTTCAATCTACGGTCTTTCTAATTCTAATCTATGATTCTCATTTAATGCCTATCGGGGACTATCGGCCACATCTACAAGTCGGTCTGCGGGTTTTGCTTTCTCTCTTTTTTTTTCATTTTGTTCTAATTACGTTCGGCGCACGCGGAAAGGGGTTAAACGTAAAGATCGCGGGGGAGAGGGGTGGACGCGGCTGGGACTCCGTCCCCGTATGCGCGTTTTCGCGCCGGATCGAAAATGCGGCGACCGGGACGAGCGTGTGTTAAGCGAGCGTTCGTTGTAAATATGTTCTATGTACGTTTCTTACTTTACCGAAGTCTTAGCGCGCGGGTAAAGTGTCAGAAAATAAGCGACAGTCTGATTAGGCGTGCTCGATCCCTCGATTTAGAGCGTTCCGTTTACGACGCGCTCGTTAAACTTGGAGCGGAATTCTCATCGCACAAGAATGTCGCTCCAAATGAGATATCGCAAGGAAATACTACATCGCTGTTGTACAATTTCTCGACAATGAAGATACATTTCTTTTTTCTTTTTATATTAAGAAAAAAAAGTAAGCTGTGCATTTAAAAGAGACAAGCAATTGGTTTCAATTCTTCTCCCTTTGTTCGACTTATTGCATTCACTTTTGAAAAGAACAAAGACGTAACGTAAGTTAAAAAAGCGAGTAAAAATGATAAGTTTCTATTAATGAGAGCTACACAAAAAATTTTAATGTCGAGTTAAAAACAGCGTGCGATTATTCACAGATAAAATTGATTGTTTAATTTTTTTTAATAAGATAAAGATTAAACATAAATTCCTTTAAGAAAACTAAAGATTTGGATCGGCCTTTTCCAAAATGTACGAGACTGAAATTAAACGGATTTTTTTATTCGCAAGTGTGGCCTCGAGAAATTATACGACAGAGAATATTACATCTCAAATATTCGTCTATGAAGTAGGAATCGAGTACGCAGCGACTTACACTCTTGATTTAAACGCCGTACTCCGCATCACATAAATATATATATATGTATATGTATTTTATATATATTTATCTACAAAACTGTATGATATGATTACACATCCTAAACTGCTTAGAATCTAATTTGCCTTAGGTCTTAGGTCCTGTTTCACTAAATCAAAACTTCGAAGGGCTTCTCGGATAAAACGTGATGTGTATCTTCTACGGGCAATCTAAATTTTATATATATATATGTATATAATTATAGAGAATAATATTAATAATAATAAAAATATAAGAATGTGATGTAAAACAATTTTTCACTTTCTTCCCAGAGAGAAGTGGGTCTCCAAGGCGCCCCGAGATAAAATAATCTATATATCATTGGAACACGAACGCAACCGTGAGTCCAAGTGCGATAACGAAACGACGGACACGACGCGCGGTGAATCGACGCGCGTCGCTTCAGCTTAGTACCTCTTGTTTCATTCATTTATATTTTTTTCACCTTTGTTCTCGCATTCACACGTTTCTCCCCGCGTCGATACGTCGTCCCTTACGATCGACAACGTCCTCTTCACCGTCGGCAATCGTCGCGGGGCACGCTCCCGCGCACGACCGAAACCCCTTTTTTAAAACGGTACACACAACTTATCCCCTAGTCGTATTGTAACAAATATTGCCTCGAATATAAACTTTGTATTCTTATTTAAATTATATCTCATTTGCATTAGGTCTCTCTTTCTCTCTCTATTTCTATCTCTCCCACACTTTCGCTCCCTCTCTCTCTTTCTTTCTCTCTCTCTCTCTCTCACGGACAATGGACAAACGGCGGGTTGATATTCATGCATCTCTCAAGGGCGCGCGCGTTTCGGCCCTTATTATCTTACGTTACGTATGGCCGAGAAGTCAAAGAGTCTATTTATTTATTTTAGTTTAGTAGTAGTCGTTTGGTTCGCTTCGCAAAATTTGTTCGGAGATCTAAAACCATTCTTATAAAAACGCCCCTCGGCCCGACAAAATATTACCGAGGGACACTAATATATTGTGTGTGTGTCGTCGACTTCATTGTTTTTTATTATTGTGTGTACGTGTGTGCTTTTTTCTTTTTTTTGCTTCGATATATAAAATTCTCAATTCGCAGTCCGCGATCCGATCAAAAGTGTACGAGTGCCACGCGGCGCTCGTTCGAGCGTGCGAGCACCGAGTACGTGTCGTCTCGTCGCAACCTGAACACTACAGCTTCAAGTAAGGAAGGTGGGAAGGGTGGACCGGGGATTCCTTCGTTTATTCATTTGGAGAAGTGGAGGTGTAAGTAAGGATAGTGGAAACGATTTAGTCCTCTTAATTGATAGCAGTCTAGATGACTTTATTGTTAATATTTAGAACTCGCAAGAAACTCCGCGCGACGAAGGGAAACCAAGGAGCAGAAAGACTTTCGCGTTGTTATCCAGCATAAAAAAATCAGTAAACATAATGTACAATCATGTTCGATTGTGAGATTAACTCTTATCCGGGTAACCGGAATCAATACAGTTTTATATTCTCACAAATAAACTTCTTCTTTAATTGAAATCATTTGAAGCTTTATTTTTCCTTACTTCGAATTATAAAGATCTAAAGCTATAACACAACAAAGTTCAGATTCAAAAGAATAAAAGAATATATATTCAATAGATAATTATTGAAAGGTTTAATTATTTTTTAATTTTTTTCTTTCTGAACTTTTTACTCTGATGCAAGCAAAACGTGATTGTAACATAATTAAAGTAAAATTTGCAATTAAATTTGATAATCTAAATAACTACTTGATGCAATAACATGGTAAGCCACAAAGCAATGTAAATATGTATCTTAGTATCAAGTTGATTGTAAATACGATTATGGCCCCAATTAAAAATTTTCGCGTTCTTTAGCGATAATAGATTAAGGAATAAGTTTAAAATCCGCAGAGAGAATTGCATGCGAAAGTTGCTCTATGTGGAATACAATGTTGTTGCGGCAAATTCCTCAGTCAACTAAAATATCGCTACATTGATCTGTTAAAGATTTTAACAGGAAATCACTACAAAATCAGGTTATCCGGATGAGTGTTAAAATATCAGTGTCAATATTAAAAAAACGGATGTACAGTAAATGACGAGGAGAACATTGCCGCGCGACGCTTACCGCGAACTGAGCTTATCACGACGATGGAGCAGCGCGTTTTATTAGACACTCAAAGCGAATTGGTTGCATTCTTGCAGGTCGCGCAGCTTTCGGAGCACGATTGATTCAGATCATTCCTCTGAACACTCCCCTAAAATTCTATTCCCGTGTTTAATAAGTGGTCGCTGAGAAATCTCCGGTTCGTTTATTGGATCCCACAGAATATGGTCGTCGAGGAGCGCGTGGCTCGGCTTCAGAAATGTCGTGGCGTCGCACTCGCGAGCGCGACGCCGTGAGTTTCGGGTGAGTCATTATGAGACGCGAGCGAACGAACGAGAGAGCATCTCGTCGCGGTCGTGAGAACGCCGAGAGACGCCATATATATGTCCAGGCTTCGCGGAAGCAGCGCCCACCTGTCTGCTTCGCGAGCAACCACGAGGGATTCCGCACTTTTCGCACTCGCGGCACGGTTTCCAATTCCCTCAAACCGCGCTCTTCCGAGAGGATTTTCTCGATCTTCTCAGGTGCCCCCCTCTTCTGAGAGGTTCGATTCTCCTCGAGCGATTCTTCTTCCAAAGAAGTTGGGCCTCGAGCTATTCCGCTATCACCAAAGAGACTTTACAGTCGCACCTTCTCGATGGCCATCAGAAAACAGATTCTATCTTCTCTGAGTTCGTTCTACAAACTCAGGTACTACCGTCATCTACGATTCTTTATCACCTCTCAACTATTTCCTTTCTGATAGATCGTATTTTTAACTCCTTTCCGAGAGACGTCTTCAAACTTCCCTGAACGATTTCTCTTTCCAAGGAGCTAAACTTTCCGCGAGCTGTCTTCTAAGAGACAGCTTCACTATCCTCAAGTCGTTTCATCTCCTTCGATCCATCTCTCTCTTAGCTAATGGAGTGCTACCATCTTCCTTCGTCCAACAAGTTTCTATCCCCTTCAGACCATTTTCTTCCGAACCGTTTCTCTCGTGAGGCGGTACACGGTCTTGCTCGAGACGATCCTCCTTTTTTCAAAGAAATTCCTCAGCATAGGTGCCGATTCCTCGAATGAGAAGTTTCCACGAAAATCGCGCGGTATGGTTCCTCGCGTAACGTACCGATTTACTTCCAAGCCCTTTGATATGTATGCGCGTCGGAGGCCGCTGGTCTCCGAGCTATTTACAGGAGTCTCCAAAATTGGAACGCGGTGTCGTCTGTCCCTTCCCCGCGAGACGCCGCGAAAATCGTGACCAGCCGGCCGCGAAGGATTCCCTGCGACTTCAACTGCACCGACGCTACTCCGCCGCGACGTTCCCTCCGACATGTCGTTGCACTTATACCCCACCTCTCGTCGGACGCCGAGTCCCGTGTCCGACCCACGTTGACAACGTGTCTCTAGCGAGACACGGTACTATTAGGCGTCGAGTTACACACTGTACCATCAGAAACTTTCCTAAGCCCTCGACCGCGACGGGATGAAGACTCCGAGAGCGACGTGTCCAAGAATACACGCGACCCTTTTCGAATCCGGTAGACCGGACAGTCGGCGGAACGACCAGTCGTCTCTCTCTGTCGCGTTCGATCGAAAATAAACGCCACCGTCGACGTACGTTTCCTTCTCGTTGCGGGGACGTATCACGATATTATTCTTCTCGTCCTCTGAGAGTCCATCCTCGGCCGATCTCGCGTTCGTCTCACCTACCCGACACATGGGCCCGCCATATCAGTAGGGCCAGAAGGTGGGTAATGGGGGCGGTGGTGGCGGTACGGTCGGATAGAGGGTCGGGGTGGCAATCAGGAGACAGGTGGGTTGTGGCAGGGGTGGCGGTACTGGTGGCGGCGGCGGTAGGACTGGGGACAGCGTTATCGCTGCGGCTGCGGGGTGCAGGGCCGTGCCCGCCGTCGCGGGGGCACACAACGGGTGCAGGGCGGCGAGTGAGGGGCGCTGGCGCTGACGCTGACGCTGCTGGCCCTGGACCTCGCCGTTCTATTCCGAGTCCTGCTGCATTTTGACGTGGCCATTACCAGCGGAATTGCTCGACGCGCTGCCACTGCTGGGTGGGAAGCTCGTAGGTATGGTGCGCGACGACGAGAAACAGAGCTTCATGATGTAAGGGAACTTGCCGTCTGTAACAGACAAGCGCGGCGAAAGGGACCGCCTTGTAATATTTCGCTGTCAAACTCGCCGGCGAAGGGACTGTCGAGTCGACAAGATCGCCCGTGTCAAATGGCGCATCTTACGTTTCTTACGAGTTTCTCGAGTTTGACAGGTTTTCGCGATCTAGTGGGATCATCGGGAAAAATTAGGATTTTAGACGAGACTCTCTACTGGAATTTTAATCATTAATTACAACTATCTTAGGTCTTGATTCGATAAGAAGTTGATTGGAGAGTTGAAGGTCGTGAGGATGAAGAAATATGAGATAAATTGTAATTCGATTCAGAAACAATAAATGATACATACATTTTTATAAAAAAAATTTTTTAATCGAATATTTGATTCTCGTTCTTATTCGATTTATTCCCAATATTTCAACAATTTTTTATATTGACTTGACACTCCGTTCCCTCAGTTTTACTTCTCGATATAAAATGATCCTGTCGAAAATCTTGGAATAGAAGTACGGAAACTAAGTGGATTTCACTACATGGCACGAAGAGAATCGTAAACTCAGACGAGTGAAATCCGAATCCACGTCAGACGAACAAGCGATAAAGTCGCGGCGACCAACCGCGGAATATCATAATCGCGTAAAATCCTCACGACCGCTATATCACCGAGAGAAATCCGAGTTTTACGATCGTGTGTCGATACTTACTGCTGTTCTCGAGCGCCGTGTGATTGCATTCCATGATAGCGGCCACCGCGATACCGACGCTGCTGAACTCGATCAGGCCAGAGGACGATCGTTCGGACTTGAGGGGGAACAGCTTGATCGTCGTCGGTGCCTCGATGCCGCGCTCTATAAACACGCGATTCACAGTCTCCTCGGTTAGATCCGGCGGGGTGTTGAAGAAGTGAACTATCTTCGACGGTGGTTGTATTCTGTTCTTATTGGCCATCGCCGGATTCAGGAATCTGCAACGGTACATCGAAGACCGAAATGTAGACTTCGGTGGAAAACGCGACTTCCACTAATTAGCTACGCTCGCTCATTATATATTTCACATTCATCTGGTCTTGATCATGTCTCGCGTCTCATATACGTCGGGAAACTCTATGAATTTTCTCAGCTGGATATTTCTGGATCAAGCTGGAATCGCGTCAACTTAATGTTATTCGCGTCAAATTAATGTTATGAAAAACCAAACTAAAAAGAGAAATACGTCAATATGTTAGTCGTATCTGTTTGTCAATTAAAAAAAAAAAAGAGAATAGAAAATGCATTTTCCAAAATAACATTTTCCACTCAACATTTACGATGACTGGATGGACAAGATATATCATTATTTAATAAATTTCGAACTACATAAAATATAAAAATCAGTAGGTTAAATGAATAGGGCGATGAATACATCTTGAGATCTGGAAGCTGCAAGCGGACAGTTTCATCATCTCGAAACACAAAGAAGCGATATCGGAAAAAAATTAAAGAATGTCGTAACATTGCTCTTTATTTCTTCCCCTTTCGGGGACAGCTTTGATGAAGCCTCAAGGGGAATATGCCCGTTCCCGACATGGAATTGCTCTCTTTCATGTTCCGCGCCGGCGTCTTATTTCTAACAAAAATGTCAGCTTACATTCTAGTCCTTCAATTACGCGAGCAAAAGCGGATTTCCGTGAGGAGAAGGAAAACGTCCTTAGAGGACGTCTCGGGCGCGCAGTTTGTCTTTCGCAAGCTTTGGGGGAACTTCTTGTGATTGACTTCTCGCAATCAGAGCACACGCGCCCAAGGTAGAGACCCTCTTTCCTGCGGGCGATTAAGTTTTTCGTCGAGGCAAAACGCTCATTTCGCCAGGAAGAACTTTTTAGGAAGCCTCGTAGCCTCACCCCTCAAAAAACACGCATCACGGTATGTTTTTTCACTTTGTTAAATTATTCGTTCTAATGAATTACTTTGCCGCGGGACATGTTTGAGCGAAATTTAAATTGGCTCTTTCAGAATTGCGTTAAATGAATGAGGGAGTTAGTCAAAAGAGGGAGAAAATTTTAGAAAGGAACGAAGGGAGAGGGAGAGAGAGAGAGAGAGAGAGAGAGTCCACGGGAACTTTGAAAATTTTAATTTAAATAAATTGCTTGCACTAACGCGTTCATTGCAACGCTCCATTGTTGAGCAATAATTATTCATGAACAATGAACGTCAAGCAAGAAGAGATCATTCTTTCATAAAGTCAGCTGTTAATTAATTCAGTTTTGTTGTAGTTCTATACTATTCTATTTCTCCACGCTTTTTGTGTTGACAAGAGAAATCAAATTTCTTGTTCCTGATCACGCGATTTTTACGCACGAATGAAAACTTAATCGGAGCCGTTTCCGCGCACTTGCCGCAATCCGTGCAAACGGAAGAGCTGAAACTTAATCGGCGAGCCGGATATCATCAGGCACGCTCTTTCAAGCGAGCGAGGGACGGCCACCGGCCACGCCGGTCCAGACGCGAAATCGCGGCGGTGTTGTTAGCTCCTATTCAACCTTTAGATTTGATTCTTCCGCTCGAGCGCGTCCCGGAGCGTGACCGGAGACAAAGCCGCGCGACTCGAACTGGGAGGGGACCGCGGAGATTTTCAACATTTACTCTGCGAAGCGAAGAGAGATAGAGAGAAAGAGAAAGAGAGAGATTTAAATCGCACTCGTTTACGTGTCCTCATTTAATTAGTCTCCCGAGTTTAATCTCGCGGAGTGCCGTCGCAATTTGCCGGATCGCACCGTACGCGCCCCATGTTCTGCGTTACTACTCTACCCCTAAGATCCGCGCGAGGGACGATAATGGGAATAGGTTGATCGTATTATCGAAACACTCGTTCTTCCTAAGATCAATGACGTCGGTGCGAAGGGTAGGTACGTCAATTTATTATAAGTCTATCGATATGTTCGGCAGGAATCTAATCTTGCAAAAGATCGAAAAAGATACTCCAATATATTTCATTATTATCGCCTGTAATATGTAACAGAACAAGAAAGATGTTCTTTAAAGTTTAACACATTTGCGAATTAAACAGAATTTATAAAAAATTTAGTATATTATATAAATATAACAAATTGTAGCGTAATAATTTATAAGAATTTTATTAAAATTTTTTTTTACATTGCTTTATCATTATTTTTACTGTCAGATGCATCAGCTAGAGATTTAATAATTATCATTTATGGCGCTCGTAATAAAAATCGCTCTCGATCCATCGCAAGATTTAATAGCGAGGCGTTAAACACGAAGCCGCGACGGATCGTTTCACGCGGCACGAATTTATCACGCCCAAGTTTGCAGATAAAACGCGCGATTAAATGGCAAGGAAAGAAACAATCTAGTCGTCAGGAAAACTCGGAAATGTATCTTTCGCGAAATTTATATGTAGTCTCATCATATATGGGATGACGCGTGGCTCC
The DNA here is from genome assembly GCA_021460005.1 of Tetramorium alpestre. Taxonomy (NCBI): domain Eukaryota; kingdom Metazoa; phylum Arthropoda; class Insecta; order Hymenoptera; family Formicidae; genus Tetramorium; species Tetramorium alpestre. The sequence continues at coordinate 577,390 of JAJVSH010000031.1, forward strand.
GTGCTAACGCGAGTGATTAATAACAAAAGGGTCTTGAGTTCAAATCCTAGCGGCACTTTATTTCGCATACATCTTATCTTATATGATTTTTTTTTAATGGAAAGTCACAAAGGGACTTTTTAGGTCTAGGTGACTAGAGATTATACCTATCCGTCCATCTTATACTACTACTACTTGTCACATATTCAAGGCGAGAAAATATCGCGTCGGAAAATGGAAGAAAGATCAAGCGGAGACAAATGGTCTTCAACATAAGGGGACATAGAGGGAGAGCCGAGCGAAAAATGAAGGATAAAACATGGGGAGAGTTGAGCGTCACTCACCTGTTATTCTTGCTTCCCGTAAAGTCCTTGAAGCTCGCTGTCTTATCGGGAAGAATGTAAGGGTTGGTTACATCCGAAAGGAAGGCCTGCTTCGAGAAGCCGAGCTGCAGTCTGCCGTCCATTCCGATCGTGACATTGTTCAGGTTTTGCAGACATCGTTCCACGGCTATGCTGTCTCCCATCTGTATCATCGCGCAGCCTTCCTTCGTTTTTAAGAATTTAACCTGCAATAAACAGACAAAGAGACTTGAGACTTGTCGCTCGAATGAAGAAAGGCACATGGTGCTCGCAATGTGTGAATAATTTTTCTTGTCGACAATAATTTTTTTATAAAAAATTAAAACAACAGACTATATAAAATGTAGGCTTAAAAAAATTCGACGTCTACTGTGTAACTTTCATCAAGTTTCCATAAAGAATTATAAAGTTTTATTAATAACACAGTCTGACAAAAATAAATTTTTATGTGCGTCAACAAAGTCAAGTGCTTTCTGAGATCAATTTGAGATCGCTGAATGCAAAATCTGGCCGTAAAATTTGACGAGAGTGTATTCTTCACGTTTAAGTCACTCTCCATTGTTTAATCAAAAACCGCGTGTTTAATGAAGGGACCATTTATGACCTGTATAGTAGTGCGCCGGATTTGGCTCTTGTTAAATATAAACACATGCGCTCTCGCTAATCCTTGTTAAATGTATAAATGTACACGGAAACCGGAGCCTGTTGGTTCCTCGTTAAACGCAAGTACGTGTCGTGTAAAGGACGTCAATGACCGTGCCGTGTTAACGCGAGGTACCATGACGATAATTAAGTCATGCGACCCTTTTGTTCGGTCTCACCAGCTCGTTCCATTTAACACTAAACACGCGCTACCGACGGCACAACACAAAGGTCCGGGGAAGGGTGGGATAGCACAGACAAGGGGGAGGGAGGGGGCAGAAGACTCGCCACCTACCTTTGTCACATTGCCGTACAAGCAGAACAGGTTGAAGAGCTTGTCAGTATTGACTTTGTCCGGTTGTAGTCCGTACACCATCATGACTGAGCCCTGCGTGCTGGAGGGCGGCGTTTGGCCCAGGGTGGGCACGTAACCCGGCCGAGGTGGCGTAGGATGTAACGGCTCGCGGCCGCTGAAATCGCTCTTGATGCCGTAACGCTCGACGTACGGCTCCGCGTACGTCGCCGGCCCGTTAAAGTTCTCCTCGTAACGATCGTGACCGGCGCCCGGTGGGAAGGTGACCTGCGGCGTGGAACCTGGAACCACAGATGCAACATCGAGCTACAGATGTGGACGTGCGAGATAAATGACGCTCGCGAAACTAACACCACCCGTCGGCGGCTGTACATCGTCGACCGTGACATGACGAACACGCGTGTACGGCCAAATCGGCACGTCGCAAAGGAGTTTCACGAGCTTTGTATCGGAAATATGCGCAAACATGCTGCCGAACGCAGTAGCTCGATCCGTGATAACGTGGCTAATCAATGTTTATGACTTACAAGTAACGCTACTCAAGTACCATATGCCAATTTTAAGGAGGTTTATATTATAGTTAGGTAAAAATAAGAGATACATTTTTTTATACGTGCCTATACCGTCATTAAGGGAATAAAACTCTTTTCCTCTTGAAAATTGAGAGGGGAAAAGATTTCGAAAAATATGAAATATTTTCAAAAAATTTGATTGCACTGTTACAAAGTACATTAAATAAAAGCCATAAAACTTTTATTTGAAACTTTTTTTTATATCCTTTATTGTTTCAACAACTCAGGAATTCGCTCAGGAATATAAAAATCGATTTTTTCAAGAGGGTATTTCACCCCTTTAATGGCCGTTACATGAGCACGTATAAAAAAATATGTCTCTTATTTTGACCTAGTTTACAACATATTCAAAGCTTATTAAAGTCAGCATGTGGCACTTGGGGAGAGTTACTTGTTAGAAGCAACAGAGCAATCTTACTTTCTTTATTATATCAGTATTTGAAAAGCAAGTGCCCTTTGCGACATCTTTTAATGAATACTGATTCATCTGACTCATTACTTATTATTAAAGAATCAGTTTCTATACAAAAGCGCTGGTTTCCCGAATGGAAAAGTTGTTACTGAGAATTTCTTCTCACAGACTTATTCATAAATTCACGGAGTTTGAAAGTCCATAGAAAGAAGTAAAACACAAAAATAGATACAGTGAGAAGAAAATCAAAGTGAACAATTTAACTCTCAACCGGAGTTGTAATTCGAGCCGATGGCTCTATTGGAATTGTAATGCAACACTTTGTGTAGCCCAGCCGCGTGTAGCCGGGTATTAAATGTTGCGACAAATGGTGTCGATTCAGAATGTCGGAGGGCTATTGGGAAAAGTGTATTGCCACGCGGTGGTGAGTTACGATAATGTTTTCCACTATCGGATTACAACTATCGCGCAACGAGAACCTCGGAGTGGTTTCGATTGCAGCCGCGCTACGTTACGTACAGTTCATCGATTTTCCGTCAAAATCGCAACGGGATCGCGGTCACCAGCGTTGACTTACGGCGATAGTATTAGACCGTGCTGTATCGGAGAGAAATTATTTTCCCGAGGTCAATATTAGGTGCTCAACAGTTTAGACGTCGTGCGCGGAAGATTGCAGCCCGCTCCGTCTGTCGCCGGCTGCAACAGTTCGAGTATTGCAGGTCGATGCTGCGACAGCGTCACGTGTCGCTTATGTGACAATTTCGTTTTTGCATTATTAAATCAATTTGAGACAAGACGTCTTTCTTTTTATAATATTAAGAAACAAGAGGGATCTTGAAAGCTTATACAGCTAAAGCAACAAAAAAAAAAGATAAACTATTTCTGTAAAATTCTATAAAATTTTGATAAAATTAAAATTTTAATTTAAAGTTTTATATAAATTCACAACTTCCAACGCTTACATTGGAGTAACTTTTATACATAATTCTATTTAATTTTTTATACCCTTGTGTTTCTTTTTCAAAAGTTTCTTTGCTTATAAAAATCTATTAGACATTCTATTTTCTAATAATAATAATAAATCATTTTCTAAATGTTCCAGTTCAAATTTGCGCATTTCGTAAGGACGGCTGTCCTTTCAATTTTCCAGTCAGTCTATTCATCGTAATTAAAGCCACCAGAATTTGCATTGCATATGCTATCGCGTTATGAATGCTATTTGGATTATGAATGAGATCGTAATATTCCTCTGAGAAAATGTGATTAGGTACGTTTGCATTTGATCTCTTATTAACATTTAAATGTCTGCTGAACAAACTCTGCGTGCGTCTGGCTTGATCTACAAAGAAACTGTCATAGCAAAATCTCTCCAATTCGAGAAATGAAAATCTTTCCTCGCACGAAATTTCCTTGGAATTTTCGTGAATAAATAATAATTCTAGCGATAACTGGAATTGCGGTGTTTCCCGCATGAAGGAGTCGGCCAGATAACTTCCCTTTCCCTCCCCGTACCGCCGCAAACAAATGTGCTTGACACACTTTTTTCTTCACGGTAACGATGCTCGGGACATCGGTCCGCACTTCGTCAGTCCCCCATTAATCCGCCCTCATTCTTTACACGTGTTCGCGAAAAACCTGCGATCGCCCCGGCCATCTATTTTCCGAACCGGTGAGCTTAATTTGGCCATTAGGTACCGGCGAACAGACGGGACGATTGGATGGGACAGACGGACAAATAGACAGACAGGTACTCACCGTACGGCTGGGGCGCGGCGCCGTATCTTGGTTCGGCCAAAAGGGGAGCCGGCCTCCCATTTCCTGTCGCGTCGTTTTTGTGTGTGCTCGAACCTGCAACAGAGTGACAGTTCGTCGATGAGACTATAATCACCTACGACTGATACGTCGCGTAATCCCACGTGGTCGCCGAGGAGACAAACGATGCGAGCCAAATGTCGCCATTTATCCCGGCGTTCCTGGCAGTTTCGACAAATTTCCGGTGGGAATCGCCAAGCACAGGAAGCACAAGGAAAATACAAGGAAGATATAGAGCTTCGTATTAATATATTTATGATTAACTCACACACGCGTTGCTATGTACTTCGTTTCGTGGTAGACAAGAGACCCCGAGAGTTTCCGAAAGTCCAGATCAAAGAAAGATATAATCGCTCTAGCGCGATTATCGGTGACCGTGAAAACTTACATGGTCTGAGATTTTAGTATTGAAATAGTATAATTAACCATAAATACCACGCTTGGCCACTCACGGATATTATTTCGTCAAGACTTCGATCATTTCGTTTTGGAATAACGATTCTCCTTGGAATAACGAAAATTACTGTCTGAGACGATGCAATGTGTCTCGATCTAGTTCCTAACAAGAGGTCGACCTGGGATGCGTCACGGCTTGCCGGATTGTTTAGGAAAGACGGATGGTGACGAGACGGATTTCGCGTAATCCGCATTTGGTTCTTCGAACACACCGCGCCGCGCGATATGTCTGTATTAAACTGCGTTACACCTACATGTGCATAGTGACACGCGGGTGTCGCTCGCCGAGATGAGCGAGAGTTTCGGCAACGTTTTGGTACACCCACTCGTATGATAGAGCACACACCGAGCGGTGCTCGCGCACCGTGTGCGACCGATATCGAGCCTTGTTGCTGCAGCTATATCGGGCCACCCCTCTCCGCCCCTCCCCCGGAATATTCGATATCGCCACGTCTGCTCTCGACGCGGTTGCACCAAACGGGAGATGCTTGCCTTCTCGTTTGGAATAGAACATCCCTCTATCATCCGAGCCGCATCAGTCGCTTGATTGGCCCTCGCCAAGGAGGAAGCAATCGCCTTTAACCCTGCTTGATCCCCCTGGATCGCGTTCGATACCACTCCATTGTGGACGTACAGAATCCTGGCAGATTAATTGCTAATTAAGATCAGTATGCTAATGCTGCTTGTATAACTACGTGGGATGTAGCGCGTCGCGTCGTTGGATTTAATTGCGAGATTGAATTACGAGATTTCGAGGGGGCAAAGATGTAATACGTTCCTCTCTTTGAAGATAGATTCCACTGGCATATATATATCCTTTTAATGTAATACCGCTTGACGCTTCAATCATATTTCATGAAAAATAAATCATATTTCATGAAAAATAAATGATTTCTTCGAAATGCAGACACAAACGTACCTAATTCTTCTTGTAATCGTAATAAATTTTATAAGAGGAATTATAAGTGATTAAAAGCAATTATTTATCCTCCCGGCTGTTAAATGTTTAAAAATACATAATCGAATCACATTGATGTATCAATGGAATAAAATAATTCAACAATTCACAAGTTTGTGACAAATAACAATTACGAACCACTCCGAGTAATCATCAGGCTTTAGCAATGCCGTGTGATAAAAGTTCGTTACTTTTTCCGACGTTACGGAGGCATATCTCCCCGTTACACTTTCGATAATTACGCGACATGTGAATTATTCAGATGCCGAGGACAGCGCATGTTTTTCAATAATTCGGGGCAAAGGGATCGTACTCCATTTGAGAACGAGGCGCATCTGAGCTCTCGAAAGCCCCCCAAAAGCCTCGCGAGTCCATGAAACTCGATGTTGGCATTCGCAGAAGTCTCGCGGAAATTGCGATTTCCGGATACTGCCGGAGTTACGCGGACGTCGCGCGGAATTTCTCGCCGTGTTTGTCTTAATCCGGGGTTCTCTAGACAGCGACGCGACTAACGAATTTAGTTTCGTTCAGGATGACGAGCGCGAAAACACCTTATCGACAACTTGAAATTGGAACGAATAAGACGGCGCGAGTCATTTATGATCCTGTTCGACTAATCCGGACGAGAAAAGTTTCTCCTTTCGCGAAGAAAAAGGATTTCTACATTTCCACCGAGTAGACCTCGTGGAAAATTTCTTTCTCTCCGTGTCTCTCGAGTGTCAGGCTCGAGCGATGGACGCGCGTAAATTAATAATAGCACCGTAAAGATACCTGCTGTCAGGTTAAATCACCGTTCCGACGTCGGGAATTTCAATCTCCAAAACAATTTCGTCACGAACGTTAAATCGCTGTTCTCCATTATCTTGGTAATCGAGACGGGAGAATAGCTCTGAATTATTAACTGTTAACGTTAAATAATCCATTGTGTAATCGGGCTTCTTTTCCAATTAAAGTCACCATTGAGAAAAAGGAGTAGAGTCGCGAAATCTATTCTCCGAATCCTATAGTCTAAAAATATTGAAAAAAAGTGTTAAACGACGAAATAAATAGTAGTCGGACCCGTCCCGCATGAATACAATTCGTGCTGGACGTCCCTTTGTATGCGGGACCTCCCTCGTAAATCTCAAGATCAAATGAACGTCAAGCGATCTATCATAGCCGTTGAATTAATAACACCGCTGCGGATGTTCGCCGTCGGATTAAACCAGCGCGGTCCAGCGGCGCGCGGGATTTCAATCTCCAAAACAATTTCACCGCGAGCGCCCGCATCGTAAAGGTAAATGCCATTACCGGTGTAACGGTAGTCTCGTCGCTCGTGGGAGGATATCCTCGTGCGATCATTACAGGCGGATATTAGAACTCGTAGGTCATCGGGCTGTTGGCCGGGGCGAAATTGCAATTTTATGCCCGACGAGACGCGTGATAGGGAAATTACGACTCTCCCTCTCGATCGCTTCGCGAGAGCTCTTCGCGGTAGAGGCTATCGGAAGAACTTCTTCTTTTCTACTCCTTTCTCGATGACCGCTTCGGGGAAGAATCTCCCTCTCGTGAATCTCTCCCTACGGGAGGTACACGGCGGGAGCCGATGACGGTGGACCGAGGACTCGTGCGCGATATCGACCTTCGACGTCGCTACGCAGACTACCACCGCCCACCCCATGAAATGTATCGGGTGAACGACAAAATTTCCACGTGATTGCGATCCGTTTTTACGCGATTGAAATCAAGAACAAAAAATTAGCTGTACATAAAACGCAATATTGGTAATGTAATTGGAATTTAAATGGATTCCTTGAGAACAAAAACCGATTTAAGCTAAATTTCTCCACAATGTAATCATCCAGGCACCAGTAATTCTTTAAAAGACTTTAATTGAGCGGGAATAATCTTTGTGGATTTTTTCTTCAACGATAAAAATGAAGAAATAAAGTTTTATTCATCCAATTTTAAGTTCCCAAGTAATTAAAGATCAGGTATATCAACAAGAAATTTTATCCATTAAATTTTTGCGAAAAAAATTACCCTGAAATTCGTGAATCTAGAGTAAACGAGTGAAATACGAAGCTCGCTCGATACACCCTGTACATAGTTGTGTAAACTCTGCCGACGCAGGTGGTGTATCGAAGGACATAGCCGGAAGAAACAGCGTATAGATTATTTGAACAAAGGTGGGATTATTCGACGATGAACAAACGCCCCCGTGAGACGATGTATACGTTAGAGGTTCAGGATTAAAACGCAATCTCTTCGAAATCAGCACGGTAGAACGGACAAAACGAGGTCTGAATATGAAATACCACTCGTCATTCTCCTTTTTTAAAAGAAAAAGTCTCTTTCAAGGTCTTACATTTCGGACATTTACTTTGCAAAGAGAACGGAATAAAAGAAACGTGACAAAATCTGCGGTCTTTGTAAGCATGGAAAACGCAGAACGAGCGCTCTTTAAATTAGGTACGTCGTAACAGGCTCGCGATCGTAAAACGTAACGGCTTCGTAACAATTCCCCCCTGTTACGCGAATTATCAATTTTCAACTTAATAACGCGGAAGAGAAATAACGTGAGCGGACTGCTGGAAAACCTTTCAGAATTCTATTAAATGGTCCGATTGCACTAAAAAGTAAAGACGGGCGACTTACGCAATAAACGTAATCGGCACGTGAATACCAAGTTGCGATCAATAGCGTGAAAAACGATTTTATGAACGTATATTGGTAATAAAAATTGCTTTCAGCAAAAGTGTGCTTTTCTCCGTCTAGATTGATTTAAAAACTCCATAAAAAGAGAAAAATAAAAGAAGCTAGCGCAAAATACATCGAGCTTTTCATACTCTTAAATAATAAAATAAATTGCAATATATAATTAAGAATACCAATAAAAAATTATTGACAAAAGATTCTGTAATCTTCTGATTAATTCTTATATTATATTTTCCTTTCTGTAACTCTAAATATTAAAGGATATAATTATATGGTTACAAAAAAAAAAAGAAAAATTTAATGTTTCAACAATGTCACAGAAGTAACTTACAATATTTGTCGAGTGTGCTAGAATGCAGTTTTCTTAACAATAACCTATCGAAGTTATTATTGCAAGATCGAGTTACCTCTTCAAAGTAAATATTTGACGGCTTTCTCAGAAAAGTCAGCGTTTATAGTGCAACAGGTATAGCTACGGTCAACAATGGAATCGACAAAAAAAAAAAGAAAAAGAAATTAGAAGACTTTCTTGTTATCTTTCAGAATTAATATTTCTCTCGAAATGGGGACGAGATAATAAGATTTTCCATCTGTGCACTCTCCTCACGGCACGGCGATTATCGAGGCAGTGCGTGTGCAAATCGACTTGCGTTGCTCAGAAACTGCGAATGCATTAATAATTGTACTAATTGCCACGACTGCATTCTCATCTCGGGCCATTTGCCTGATACGAAAATCGATTTACCGCCCGCTCGCGCACGTGCATCCCGCGATTATTATTATTGTGTCATTAGGCGCGCACGAGTGTCTGATATCGCTTGAGCATGTTCTTGCATGAGATAAACTCGTTAATCATTCGATAATGAGATCGTTCTTGATCCTAGAATATATCCCGGAACCGTGATCCATTCTACGCAAATATGCGAACGCGCAATTCATGTTGTACAGATCCATTTACGAATTTAATAATTTAAACCCGTGTTGAAGCTATGTATCTGTGGCTTATAATATTCTATCTTGTAATTTTCAGTATTATTATTAATATCGGAAATTTAATATTTACGTTGTAAAATATATTTTATTTTTTAAATACTTATTTGATGAAATGATCGTTTTTAATAGATTAATTCGAAATACCGGTAAAGAATACTTTATTTTCTCCTCACGACAAATGTAGCATTTAACAGTTTTCGCGGATTATAAGAATATGTTTCGTGGATTGTGAGAATATAATTTTGTATATATCTCACAATCTTTTATATTTTGCATAAATAGGACAAAAGTTCTGTATATAATACTCTCCCACGAAATATTCAGTATATCTTTCATCTTATTTATGAGCTTCTTATGACAAAGTTATAAACTGGAGCTCGACTTTGCTCGGATTAAACGATACAGAATTTATGTTTGAAATATTAACCGAATGAATGATTAATTCAGAGTTAAATTCTACTATTACAAAAATTGTCACGACTCTTGTTTTTAAAATTTCTTGTAATTTCCAATAAACTTATGAGGTAAAATTAAGGTTCACAACAATCAAAATTTGTAATACTAAAAAATTACAATATAAAAAAATATAACAGAAAAATATGTTCGATATAAAAATTACGAGTAACTTTTTAGACATATATAATTTTTAACAAAAATTAATATATGAAAAATGTACAAATAAATTCCATAAACTTTGTTTCACTACAAAGAATAATGAGAATAACACACAGCGGAGAAAAGCTCGATGTACAAATTCCGTCGACACAACATTCTATACATAATTTCTAATATAAACTTGTACAACTTTCCCGAGCAACTTTCGCGAACTTCATTTCGGCCATGCTACATTCATTTTCCTTCGCGCAAGCAAATAGAGATTCTTTCGTAAAGAAGTTTCGATGAACCGAAATCGCCCCATCCGTAGGGCAACGCGTGCAGTTGAAGCTCGCTAATTGCGTAACCATCCAACGTGACCATCCAACAACATAAACAGCCAAGAGCTTCTGCGATTAATTAGTATTACAATATTAGTATGTCGACTTCACTGGCCGTGAACGGCCATTTCCGCATGTCCCGGATTGTCTAATGACAATCATTATGAAGGCGTCTCCAGGTGGAGCATAAATTTAGTCCCTTTGTGGTCAACAGCTATCGGGCTGCTGTTGGTACATAGGACTGTCTCAACACAACGGCCTGACATTTGAATTAGACTATGATGTTCTCAAATCATGACCCGCAATCCCTATTTAGAGGTGGATGCAAAATGCAAAAATAGAAACGTTTAAAAATCACTATGCTTTCAGTGCAATTAAATTCGTATTAAATTCGAGACTTTTCAGTTCCTTATTTAAAATTTTTTAGAATAATTTCGATCAGAATTAAGAATTTAAAATATATTTATATGTATGTAATAAAATGTCTTTTCCGATATGATAAATATTGGAAAATAATGAAATAATAAAAATTGAAATGCATATGAAAACAATATAAATATATAAATTATATTACACAATATTTAGAAAATTCTGAAACCATAAAATATAAATTTTTCTGCTCAATATAATATAATATTGACAATACTTACAGCCACTAACGATCTAAATAAAAGCAAAATGGACATTTATCGACAATCAATGAACAATTTAGCTATATAATTGCGAATTGCTGAATATATTTTATACAAATAAGAAAGCACATGCGCTGAATCTCATGAATGTTGTTTTCGTTTCCGCTTATTTTATTCAACAACTTTATCTCTTTATTTACAATATCTAAATCTAAATTTATAATTAAACGAAGAACATATGTGCGTCACTAACAGCAGCGAATTTGTGATAAGCATTTATGAGTTCCGAAAAAAAATATTCATCTTTCGATAATGAAAAGTGGTTTCCATCGATAAAGATAATTGTACATATAAAATCAAGATCCCCAGGATCTTTACGAAGCCGCTGGGAATCGCCACGCTCATCCTTACTTCCGAGATGCGGTTTGCGACGTCTCGCGGCTTCCGGCAAGACAACGTTACGGATGTTAGCGGTCTGGCGCAGGCAGACGGAGGGACGGTCCACGTGGCCTGAGATGTCTTGAGGTCAGATGCTGGTGGCAGTTTGGTCGCTCGACGAGCCGCTGGCGCGACGGGGCGCGTTTAGGGGGGACGTACAATATACTCGAGCTCAACTTACCGTGCGGTCTCGCGGCGACACGTGGCGTGTGTCTCGGCAGAGTCTGCGAGCCGTCTGTCTTGCCGCTCTCGAGAGACAATTACGGACGGACGGATCCGTTCGTCCGTGTTCCGTACATCCATCCGCGTATTCACTCTCATTCTCCGTAGATAGTAGTAGTAGTGGGAGTGGTAGGGAGGGGGGGAAATGAGCCGTAGATCTGCCTAAGCCCCCTCTCATTCACCACCGGGCCCTGAACTCCACGTTCCACGTGAGAATCCATCATCACCATCAAGTCAACAACGAGTAGGCTGCATCTGCACACAGACAAACATTCCAACATAACAATCCCCCTTTCCATTCTCTCTCTTTCTCTCTCTCTCTCTCTCGCGCTCTCTCGCTCTCTCTCTCTCTCCCTCTCTCGATTTCCTTCCCGTAATCACCGATTTCCCACCGCTCGGGGTGGAGGGACGGGGGCGAGGGGCTCCGGGGCCGTTTTGTGTGCGTTTTGCGAATCCGTACATGTACTTGTCGTTTTATAATATAGAAATTTTTTTTTACTTATATATTCCGTCGAAGGGACTCCGCCGAGAGGGTTTTAACCGCCGACCCCTTCCTCTTCGGTCGTGTGCGTGATAAGCGAGAGGAGAGATTGAATAGTCGTGTGAGTAATATACATACACGTACGGACGCATATGTATATATGTATGTACGTATATATGTATATATGTACGGCGCCGGGGCACAGTGATGCTCTCGTCGGCGAACGGAAACGCTTCCCATCATGCGAAAGATATGCTCAAGTGCTTTCCGATGAAACTTCGATGATGCCATCAAATAGCAAGCAAGCTAATCGAGTCGGATCTTTCCATCGTCTATGTTTTGCTCGAAATTTCCTTGAACTTTTTAATAACTTCGCGTGATCGTAGCTACATTATCTTTATTACAAACCGGAAGAAAAGTCAGGCTCAAAAATTTGAGAATCAAATTGAATTGGTTGCATAATCAAATTGGCACCCTGCTAATGATGTTCTTAAGAACGAATAAATGAATGTAGATATTAATACAATATCAGATATGAAAGAGAGACGAAACAACTTCAATTAAAATTGAATTAAGGAAATTTGATTTTAAGAGAAAGTCATTAAGAGACGGTAACCTAATAATTAAAAGTAATCAATACGCTGCAATGCAAAGTATGATAATTGATTGGCAGAAATGGCAGAAATTCAATTTTCACAGGACAGTGACATAATATCTTCATCTATTTTCTCTCTTCAATCATCAATTATGAGGCTAAGTTCTGCCTAAGAAAATTATTTTTAGCCGATAGTTAAATTTTGTTTAGACATCACGACCAGTTAACAGCGTGCCAATTTATTTATATCGCTATGCAATCAACTAGATCTATTTTCTTGCGCTACGCGTTTCGCAAGCACTTGCTTTACGACAAACCTCGACCAACCCGTTCTTTCGAATGCCATCGGAGCACAGTCATCAGGAGCACTCGAGACTGGTTGCACCGATTCAGGCCAGCTCTGCTTATTTTGCTTAGCCTCCTCCCTCCCGTCCACGTTATAGTCAGGACTATAAACCAGACCAGACGGGAACAACGAGTCGTTAAGCAGAGTTAGCCGGCCCGGGGGCGGTCGATGCAACTCAGCCTCGGTCGCATCTCGTTCACATTATTAACTGAGAGCAACGTTTCCGGTGGCGGCTATAGCCACGGTCGCGTACATACATATATATCGATATACGTGCACATGTCAGGGATCCCTTTTCGTATCTCGACCTTCCTCGATCCGATCGCTTATACATATATACATGGAGCCTCTCTGAGAGCTGTTTCTATGTATCCGACTTTATGACGTATACATACACGTATAGGTAGGTACTTTTTTTCTTTTTCGAGCGGTAGGCAGTGGTCGATTTGAATGTTTGTCTGTGAGTGCGCTGATAGCCCTTGCAAGACGTTGTGGTGGTGAGCATATTATTCTGAGAGACACGTATATGGCATTATATAATTATATATATTATATATTTTTTTCTAGCGATCCTAGCTCACGCGCACGTGTATGCGTATATGTATGCGTGTACATATGTGTGCGTATACGTATACATATACGTGCGCCCTTGGCTCGCATTTAATATTCAGTGTAATATCCTCGCGACATTTGTTGTCCGAGAGTGGAAGATTTTTCGTGGTTTTCTCGATGGTTGGTTGGTTGGTTGGTTGGTTGGTTGGTTGGTTGGTTCGTGGGTGGAGGGTCCGGCAGATCTACGGCGTGATGTGTGACGTATTATGTGGATGCTATCTGTCTCTATGTATATGTATACATGGCACCAACGTGCATATATATATTTATCGTTGTAGAACGTGTCTGATCTCGAAATTTTCAATCGCTGTTGTTGTTATTACTGTCGATGTTGTTGTTGTGCTTGTTCATGTTGTTGGATGTTTTGTTATTTGGTTACTTCTTTGCATTTTGAACACACATTCTTTCTCTTTCTCTCTCTCTCTCTCTCTCTCTTGCGCTATGCTTCTCTCTCCCTCTCTCTTTCTCTTTCTCTCTCTCTCTCTCTTTCGCTCTATTTCTCTCTCTCTCTCTCTTTCTTTCGCTTTCTCTCAGGCTATTTTTCTCATCAAGTATATTTTCCTTTATCAAGTACAAGGATGCNTGAGTCTTCTTTTCGCTCGCTCAAAGAAAATATCTTTTCCTTATTCACTCTGGTTTACTTTGTATCCCGGTTTTATTCCGTCGTCAAGAAGCGGCTCTGTCGGTGTCAGGAGCGCAGCTCGAAGACGTAGCTTCTTGAGAAAAAAATTGAATAAACGCTTTGTGCCACGTAAAAAAGTACCCGCTAGCGAATAACGTTGAGGAAATTAATTGGATAATTATCTAATTCTCGGAATCTATGATAAAAGTAAAATGAATAAAACCGTATTTTTCGATTCTATGTTTCGTGACACTGGACAAAAATGACAATTGTAGCTATTCCAAAAATTATTATGTAAAACTGATGCACAACTATATTGCAGAATTACTAGACAAATCTTGGCAAAGTGACATTCATTTCAAGAAGATTACTCTTTCTCAAACGTTGCTTCTACGCGAAAGTAAAATTACATTTTCTTTACGAGACATGATAATCAACAATAAATTACTTCGATTTATATAATTAAAGGAAAAGTAATATTTTTGCCTGGCATTATCAGAGAGAAGCTAAACTAAAATGTATGTAATAGTGGTATATAATTTTTACGATGAAAATAATATTTCACTTGCAGCTTTTGTCTTGAACTGTGTTTAAAATGCTTGACTTTTCGGGAAAAATTTAAGAAAGTTCATATAAATATCGATATTTTTCTTTCGCAAATCACAAATTTGTTCAAACGAATGTAGTATGTGACGAAACAGGCGTACTAACGATGCTTCCAATACTGGCAATATTTTGCATGTGATATCGCGATGGCCTTCATTCGCAATGCTTTTTCGAGGAAAAACGATAATCGTTGTAAATCCGCGTGCATGAACAATTTCACGAGCGTACATTTTCGATGTGACGGGCTTATCCAAACGTTTGTCCGACTTCGGGTCTGCTTGTTTGATGTATTGATTCAACAATGACATATCGGGAAATGGCACGATCGCGCGTTCATTAAGCGGAGCAATGTCGAATGAAAAATCGTGCTACGAATCACGGTGGATTTCTGATAATAATGCGCAGATGTTCGCCGAAATTGGCCATTTGATTTGTTCCATTCAATTTGCACAAGAAAAACGAAATCATTTTGTCCAGCTGTGCAGGGAAATGCTTCCCGGATTAACAGAACCGATTCGGTATGCAAATGCAAAAATTTTTTTATTTATACAATGAAATTTAATTTCACCAAGTTTTTCCGATTCTAACATTAAAAAAAAAGGAGAGAGAAAGAAAAAGATAAATCAGCGCATATCCAAAATTTCATTCTTTATACAATTTTTAAAGCCTGTTGAATGTTTTTTAATTATATTTTTGGCAAATCCGTAAATAACATTTTTTTAACAAAAATTTTATGAAAGGTCTAATTACAAATAATCAAAGAAGATTTCAAAGCATTCAATAAAACAAATTTGTTTGAACCTATTTTGCTTTAGCAAAAATTCAATTTAAAAGTTAGATTACAAAGACAGCTAATATTTGAGATTATAATGTTGAGGTAAACAACAGTTTCTCATCAAATTTTCACGAAGGAAAGATTAAATTCGAATTTATCACGAAACTGCAACTGAAAAGTTGCAATGGGGAAAAAAATATATATGTACTGACGAGAAAACATTGCGATTTCTCTAGTATGCGATTTATCGTGCTTTTCAGGCACGCACGCACACAATATTATTCGTTAAACTCGATTCGCTAATCTCAATCATTAAACTAGGCTACCCGAACAAGAACCGTGCCCGCTGCGAAAGCAGAAAGGCACGCACGAGTTCCCGATAACTTCTAAAGGGAGAAGAAAAACTAGATGCGAACTTTCGCGGGGGTATCGAGAGGAGACGACGTCTTGGCGAGAAATTTTTTAAGCGCCCGTCGACCGTTTCTAAGCGAGATATTACCGGATGAAGAATAACCATTCTCGTAACTTTTCCCGACACCAAGTTTCGCGTGCTGCAGTGAAATAATAATAGGTGTTATGGAGTATATTTGAAAAGAGTATATTTAAGAAAAAGTATCATTCAGAAGAACGAAAAATAGTCTCTCTTTCTCTCTCTCTGTCTGTCTGTGAATCCAACTTTTATTGCTTTGAAGTATTTTCTTGAACTGTATATGTATAGAATAGACTCGACTTGGCTTTTGGCATTCGCAGCTCAAAGGAAACGCGCGACTTCTGAAATACTTTATAGAAATACTTTTCGAGGCAAGATGTATTTGAGTAAGACATGTATCAGTGTAAATATAGTGTCTATTAGTATTCTAATTACTCGTTATGAAAAATTGGCATTTGTGTCTTATATAGCATACAGTGCAATGAAGAATTCAAGAATAATAAAAATATTACTAAAGAAAAACACTATCGGGAAGTCGCTTTTTTATTGTCTTGTTAACAGCGGAAGATTAGCCTTGTGCATCATATGATATGTTGTGCGCTGAGAGGTATATTAAAGAGTAAAAAAAAGAATCTAAAATTATTGCAAGAGAGAAAAAAGGAAGTAATGCTATCAGGATATACACGATATATTCGCTACTCCTTACGATGAAAAATTGTACCTCATGATACGTTGTACATTACAAATCTAGAAGGATAGGGCAAGTGCGAAATATTGCTGCGGATGATAAAAGAAAAAAACGCACTCGTGAGCGTTCCTCACGAGCGTTAAGATAACATCGCTATAAATTCTTTTCTAATTGCGCTACTTGCTCCACTACGAGCTCCAGGCGAAATTCTTTGCTTTCTCTAAGATTTGCACACTGCGCGAAGCCGAAGAGAACGCGTTCGTCTCGTTGAATGCTGCATAAGCGCAAGCGAGGCAACACGTGCGCAGGTAGCCACGATGAAAGCGAGCGTTAGAAAGAAGCGATAATTAACATTAGACGCTAATTTGAATCGTAACCGACTTTCTAACACGGAACACTCGGAGTAATAATTATTGGAATAATAATTAACAATTACTTGGGATGAACTTTTTTTTTTCATGAAAAGGCGAAAGATGCGGGCGATATCGAGAAGAATTAATTATCAATGAAAAATTGATGATAATAATTTAAGATGTTTTAAATGATGACGTTGCAAATATAATTCATTTGAAAATATTTAAAGAACTTATCAACGCGAGAGGGACCTAGCTTTTAAATATCTTATGTAACATTAATATCATAAGGCTCTATAAATTACATTTTCTTGCTCATCGGCCATTTTGCTGCTAACTTCATTATTCGTTTACTCTCAAATATGAGATAAAATTAATAAAATTAGCTTTTTGCCGCGTATAAATTTAATTTTATACGAAACTTGAAAGTTTAAAGTAAGAAAAAATAGATAATAGAGAACTGGATTTAAAAAAAATGGAAATAATTAGGGCTCTAAATTATTCTTCTTACATACTTCAATAATAAAATTTCGAATTATCTATCCAAAAAAAGATTGTGATTTCATTATGTATAGTCGTTTCTTCGGTAGTCTAATAATGTTAATAAAATCATTTTTCCTAACGTTTGTCAAATGTTACTCTTTTCAATTCTGTTTAATCAAGAAACGGACGTTATATCTCCCCTAAAATTTCTGTAAACATTATCTTATTAATTCTTCATAAAATAATAATTATTAATTGAATTTGTAATTTCTAAATATTACGTAAAAAGTGAAAAGTCGTGATCGAGTCCTGAATTTTGCTGCACAGTAAAATTTGTATTTTCGTTGAATTTGCAAATCGCGAATAGACTCACGCATCGTGTAACTCACAAAGGAACTGAGAGAACAATCGTTTGATCTCACTGGATTGGATCGATCTGTCGTGTTCTGCCTCGACGGTTAGTCGGCATAGACTGCATCTTGGCGCATGGGGATGTTAATGCGGTGGAGATCTTAGCGTGAATCTTCTGTCTGATGATTGTTGTTTCGATGTGGTTGTAATGGTAATAAGTAGTAGTAGTAGTAGTAGTAGTAGTAGTAATAAGTAGTAGTAGTAGTAGTAGTAGTAGTAGTAGTAGTAATAATAATAGTAAGTAGTAGTGTTGATGTAGACTGATTCATGATCCGAGCCGTAATGTTGTTATTTAATTGCGGCGTGCATATTCTCGCCGGGGCCAAGTGTGTTGTCGATTATAACCGTTTCGTGCACGGCCATTATTAGTACAGATGTATATTTAGTTTCCGGCTTGTGTGCTCCCGATCTCTCGGTATGTAATGTTGTTGTCTTTGTCGCTCGGTGTCTTTGCATGTCGATGTGAAGAAGATATATTGTATCTTGTTGTCTCGCGCTTGTCTGCTTGCGGTGACTACGGGAGTTCTAAGCGCTCGGAGGGATCGAGATCGATTTTGTGGCTCTCGGTGCTGTGGCGCTCGGTGTTGTGGCGTAACGGCAAAAGGCACTGCTTGTGTGTACGTTTCGCATGAGTCTCAATGCCGGTGAAACGCAGTTCACCGGCGAACCACTGTACAAAACGACGTTGGAGAACTTCACGCGCGCGAACGTGCGCGCGTGAACGCGACGCGTTTGCGGCACGCCGCAATTGAATTACGCTTACGGGGGATCGAAGAGTTGATGGAAGCTCCAACTCCATGTACAAAATCATAATTCTGCCTTGAGATAAAGTTATCTGGAATAAAGTCGCTCATCTCTTGTGTGAGAAACCGATGTAAAAAGATTCGTAAGGCGTATTCACCTTCAGCTGAATGTTGGAGAAAACTAAAGCAGAATTATGATTTGTGTCCGATTTGGACCGTTATGCTGTTAGATACTTCCGATAAATCTGATCTAACTAGTCAATGCTAAGAAATCGAAATAATAGTCACAACTCGACAAGTTATGCAGTAATTTTTTACTGATTTAATATCAAAAAATAAAATTTTCTGAGGTAAAAATATATTTGTGGAATATTAATAATTGAATTAATTTAAATTATTAATCACTCTAAGCATTATATTTGTTAGAATATAAAGGAATTATTTCTTATAATTTGATATCTATTGATAATTGATGTTCACTATAATTTGATTGTCACTGTAAATCTTTGGTTTTCATTATCTCAATTCTATTGTTTGACACGTAGACCAGTTTCCAATCAACTCTTCAAACACGCATTTAATCCTGCATTGCGCATCACAGCGAAAAACTAGCGTGTTACATTGCGGAAATGTCGACAGTCCGGCAAGAGCGGTTTGCCGTTAAGGGAAGTGCACGGTGTAAATTCGATAAAAACCACCGACTGTCGTCAAAAGTCGATTGCGATTGGCTCGAATGCACTCTTGGTTTTTATCGACGGACGTCTACTTAACAAACGTCGCCGACCATAAAAAGACTCGCCAACGTGGAGTTCACAGCCGGACAACGTTAAAGTAAACGTCCGCCGAGAGAAATAACGGGCGTTGCGGGAAACACGCAGCTGTAGGAACGCAGGATTCGTGCGCTCGGCCGGTCGGCCGTTAATTCGTATGCGTATAGAAGCGACCGCAATGTAACAAATTAATCGTGCACGTGTGGTATTTTCCGAGGTCGCTCTCATTATTATTCGGACCACCCGATCGAAGCGTGTCGCAGTGGAATTTAGTGCGTCCCGACGCCGCGATAATGCGAAGTAATATCGTATGCATTATGAATGAACGGGCTGTGAAAAGGAGGCAGAAGGAAAGATGTACGGGTCGAATATGAATTAGAGTGTCAGTCAACCCGAACGGAGGGAAATTACCGTGAACTTCCATTTGCGCTCCATTTGCGAGTCGATATCAAGTTAGAATATTATTGGACACGCACGGCGGCAACACGTTTGCGCGTTTCACAATCGCACATTCCAATTTCAAGTAAATTCACGTCTCAATTTATATGGAAAATTCTTCGGTTTAATTAGGAGATTTAAAAGGAAATTTCTATTTAAATTGTTGTCTGTATAACAAAAGCAAAGTGAAATGGTGTGTGCGCCAAACAACATTTAATAGATTAAGAAACAATGGAAATATTAAATTTCTCACGGACGCGAATAGTTCTTTATCCAGCGTTTTATCCAGCCAATAATCCAGTCCGTGGCCGCTTTATGTAGGCGGCAGTGTCTCTTTGATTCAGACAAATGGTCCTATTTGCTTGCAAAAATTTCCATTTCACTCCGCTATTGATCGGTGATGAAACGCGATTGATGATTTGTACTGCACACGATTCTACCAGTGTTTGCTTTAGGACAGACTGAGAATTTTTCGACGCACGATACCGAACAATTTTTAACAGAGAATTTCTCTATAATGATTTAATTTTGTGAAAACTGTATTTACTTTGTTCACATCTTTGATCAATGAATATTTGGAGTCAGGAATATTTAATTTTCAATCAGAATATTTAATGTGCCTCATAATAGATGTATACTTTAAATGGCAACTTTAAAAGCCTCTCTTTTTTATATTATTTTATTTTTTACCATAATTTAAAAAAATTTAATTTTATGAAATTTTAGAAAGGATTATTAGGTAACCACTAATTTTAAATGAATTAATAAAAACGAAGGAATATAAGCTATTTCATAAACGTTAGGTCGCGTTGAATGAGATTTTACGCGATAAATTAGTTGCTAAAGTAAATAATATGCTGTATAGATATTTCTATTTTTAAAGTGAAGAGAAAATGCGAAGGACGAAATAATTTGGGAACCCCTGCGCGCAGGTTTATTTACCGGAATTCGAGCGACAATGTTATCCGGAAACGCAGCGAGAAATATCATTTTCGAGCCTTGTATTTTTTCAGCGGTGCTTTGATCCGCGCGTTTATTATTGCATTACGTGCGTTCGTATGCATTCGACGCGACGGTAAAGCCCGCACACAGGCGGGCTCATAAAACATGGAGTTTCGATGACCAGCTCGCTCGTATAATTGGAATCGACAGTACCATAAAGACGCGCGAAACGCGTAATACACCGCAAACGCATCAACGGCGTATGCATATCCTGGAGATTGGAAGCCGCGTTAGAACGAGAAAACCGCTAATAACGCGTGTCAATATAAATGCGAAATAAAGGTTGACAATATAAACGCTGCAACACATTCATTTCATGAGTATATCCTTAAATACTCAAAAGAAAAATCTCTAAATAAAAAAAATAATATAATATAAAAGATGTAACAATATAAAAAAAGATTTAAGTAAAATATTTAAGTAGGATATTTACTCTGTTCGCGTTACAACGATTTTGCAAGTTGGATTTTCTTCACAAATATTGATAACAATAATCTTTGAGTTTCGAGCGAATAAAACCAGAGCAGCGTATGCAAATTAAGCTTCAAGGCAATAAATTAATATCGTACATTAATAGCGCATACACTGACAGTATTTTGGATCGTTACCCTATCGAGATAATTATCTGCTATAGAGATAACGGGCGATAATTGTGGATTACGCGACTAAATACCTAGTAATCAGAATATACAGCAAATGTGGAAATATCGATTTATTTTTAAAATTAGGAAAGAATGTTAATTTGCTACTTTATTAACGTAATTTCTCAATGCAAATATTTTCATATTACCGAAATATGTGCGATTTATTAAATATTCACTTAATCGCATTTTCACCCTCTTTGGTCTTTATTCGTTGTCGCTAAAACGCGAGGAAGCTTCCATTAGCTTAATTAGTATTGATATTTATTATTAATTTAATTAAAATCCTTCTCATCATTTAGCGGAACAATATAAAGTCAACTCGATAAAAATATAAATGTTTTGTTGTAACACGAAATTTGAAGTGATAGTCGCATCATAACGCAAATCTTTGCCAAACAAAACTATTTGTTAAAAAAAATAACACTGAAAAGTGAGAACGCTAATTGCTGAAGTAATCAAATATTCATTTGCAAACTCGCAAAGTGAGAAGATGGGGCGACTATAATTAATTCTTTCCGGTCGAGCGATTCCAACGGGAATCACATCTATTACGTTCTCTATATACGAATAAGTTCAGTTTTAAATCTTTATCAATCTTCTTTTTATTGTGAGTTGAGGAAGATGAATCATTAGCAAAAGATCGAAAAAAGTGACTCGGTTAATTTTATTTTAACGAATTAACTGATTATACGATGTCAAACAAAATCACTGAAATTCCATTATTTTATATATTCTATAAACACAGAATAAATTACTTCCACGTAGATCGTCAAGAAAGTGTCATTATTGTTCTATTTGCGAATAAAAGAAAAAATTTCAAAAATAAAAGGCAATATTTTAACGCAAAGTATCATAGATATTTTATAAAATTTTGCAGAACGAAAAATGACAAAAACATAAAAAATTCTCTTTTCTCTTTTTTTCCCTTTTAATAAGATCTCCCTTTGTGCAATTAATATATGTATTGCACACAATAGTTTTATTTTTCAAATAAAATATTACTTGAGCACCGGTATCTGACAATCCTCGCAATAAATAATCAAATGCTCATTTGTAAATCCACGACTGATCGTGGAGAATAAACTAAATTGTCCCTTTGCCGCACTACAGGAAGTAAAACTGCATTTCTGCGTGCAACCCGAAATTGCGTTTTCACCGGCGATCTAATATCGCAGCGAATATTTGATTCGACGTAGTTGCATTTCTCGAGGTAATCATAAACGATACCGTTTCTCGCAAAATTACTCGGAAATTTCAAAACGTCATTTCTTCAGACGACCAGAATTAATGCAGTAAATCTCCAGAAGTAATGCAGTAAAGCACGTGGATCCTCAATAAACAGATTTTAGATTTAAAATCCGAGTAGTCCTTTTTTTTCATTCTTTATTTATATGTGAAACAAAGATGCAATTATAATTGTTTTGAATTTAAAACTGAAGCTTTTGTTTAAATTGGTTTTCAAATAGAGTTTTACATGAAAAATAGAATAAAGAATATCAATTGTTGAAAAATTACAACAATGAAAATATAATATTTCAATAGAAAATAAACATACAATTCATTAGCAAAAATTGGAAAATCAAAAAAGGCAATTTATTGACTTTACAAATACTTTATTTAATCTTTAATTAATCATTTTCAGCTTATTAGCTGACTAATATTTGCCTCAATAATTTCACGTCAAAATCACACAATGAAAATAATTCCATATTCTCTCCTCTTTATGGCGTGGCATGCCTAATCGCGGGCTTATTTTAATAATTATTCATTGGGACGGAGTTTAATTAAAATCATAGGTCCTAAAGGGGTGAGTTTTATTTTCCGGCAATTTATCTCTCCCCTGTGGATAATGCATGAGAATGGTGAACGTGATATACGGTCGACCTGCAGGTGGATTTCCACCAAAACTATGAATTTATGGATGCCCTTCGCAATTGTGACTAAGAATGGTGTTTGACGACACTCCACCAGACACTACGGTCACAATTGTGACCTCTCTTTCTCTCTCTCTCTCTCTCTCTCTCTCTCTCTCTCTCTCTCCCCTGTCGCGTCGCATTTTAATTAGAAAATTGCCGGATCGTTTGAGATATCGACCAATTAATTTTCCCTCAACGAACGATACGAGAGGGGTAACGCGCGTGATGCATGGCGAAACGAAATGTCTGACTCGAGTGGATGGTATTCCGCGGACATGGCGAATGTCTGCGTAGGTGCGATGCTGACCCCGTTTTATTGTTCGAATAAAACGACAGGAAGTGCAAAAGTGAACCTCTTCGCGTCTCCATCTCGCACGCTCTATGACATTTATTGTATCATACCGAACTAGTTGAAGTGCGCGTTTCAACGCGCGAGAATATTTCCTGAATAAATTATACGCTGATATTATCCAATCCTAAAATAATATTTATTTAACCATCCAGTTATCTTACAAAATATGGCAAGAATATACTAAAATATGGCAATAAATAAACTTCTATTACCTCTTCAATATAAAATATCGCAAGTAATTAAAAATTAATTTTAATTATTAAATAGAAATTCTTTGATAGCTAACACCGATTAGATTTAAAATTTAAACGAGTTTAAAATTTATATTCCGCCGTACCATAATAATTAAGGATTAAATCTGTATACCATCATCCAGTAATCCTCTCATTTTTTAGCACCTCGGTAATTTAATACTCAGGTCAAAAGAAGCACCGTCTATCCCGGACTATCATCGTCGAATCCTCTTCGTCGTCTCTTATCGCGAACGAAATTCCGTTCTCGACGGTGGATGACGTCGACGACGCTCTCTGGAAATGAGCTATGCGAGAACAGAGAGAACGCGTTGGCCCGTTCTGTAGGTACAGGTACGACACGGAAATTGCGATACGGTAGAACGAAATGGCATCTGCTGCCAAGCACTTTCGTCGAACGACAAGCCGCGAGCAAAAGTGTGAGCGTTTGACGCCATCGAGGCCGGTAATTGGAAGCGTCTGCCTGCCACCGTACGAGGAGAACTTCCGGCACACCATGCAACTCTTGACGATATCACAATTGACATGATTCGGGTTTACCCCCGCGATTTCCCCTCCCATGAAATTAACTCGAACACCGTTCTGTATCTCTTACGGATTATTAAGGCTCGGAGATATACTTATATCTTAACGGCCAGAATTATCAGATTCTTATCTGTTATAAATGAACAAAAACGGCTGCAGCAATAATCGTTATGTAGATACTTGCTCTAAGGAATTTTTATTATAATATATACTATGTAAGTGAGGCAACGTAAAGATAATACATATTACAATGTATACAATCGAAATGATACATTATAACAATAAAATGTTTCTGTACATTTTGCAAGATAAACAATATATTCTTTTTGCAGATTTAATGCTTATTAACATCGATAATATTAAATTAATTATCAATTTAATAATATTTTTAAATTTGATATAAAAACTGCATTTCAGAATTGAATAACGATTCAAAAGCATGAAAGAAAAATCTGTAAAATCCATAAAAATCATTATTAGATATATGATTAAAAAATAAAATTTCAAACGTTTTTATAAAAAGGATAATAAATCCAAATTTCTGTCTAACTTCTCTTTCAGTTTTCATGTTTTTCTTTGCGGTTTTATATAATTGAAGAAATTAATCACAGATTTTGTCCAAAGACTCATGATTACGTTAAATTATGAAATCTCGAATAAATTATTGAAAGAAAAATATCTCGTAAGAAACGCAATCTTGTCATTTAAATTCTTTAATTATGTAGCAATTAATTATATTGTTTTTTTATCCCGGATATTATCTCTCGCGTTATAATCCCTCACGCAATTACCTCACGAAAACTGCGTACATATGATTTGACGAGCTCGCCTGGTGAGCACCGATATCAGCTTCATGAAGGCAACCACACGGTAATTGAGTATTATAGTTGATAGATGATGGCTTGAGAGCGTAAACGCAAGTCAGGTGCTAAACGATCCAATTACGGAAAAATACTGAGTGTCCTTGGTTTATTCTTTTTTTTTTGCAGTAAAGATATTCTTTAACGAATTCGGAGAATTCATTTTCTTAATGCGAAAATTGAACGGCAAAGTTATTTGGTATTATCTATATAGAATTATTTAGAATTAAAATATAAATTAAATTTTAAAGTTATGGCTCGAAGACAAAATAATATAAATTAAACAACTCTTGATAATATTTTCGAATTATCGACTTTAAATAACTTTGATAATATAATTTAATGTTGATAAAAACTCTTCATTTAACTTAATTGTTGCGGTAATATATTAACCTGGAAGGAGCAGGTGCTGTAAACTTTTCATCCTTTCTTTTAAAAAACAGCGATAAATGAATAAATTTAAAAATCCCGTAGAGAGAGAAATATTTTTTACTCGACAGATTTCGCGAGACGTAAAAAAGTGCAATTTCTGCCGGCAAATAACTCCCGTATGACATTATGGTATGTGTCCTTTTATCCATTTGCGTTTATAATATTGCGTTTTACAGTCGTTTATCGCAAAAGCGAGCTGCGTAGTTACATTAACGGTAAACTGCTGTAGTAATCACAAATCTGACATCTTTCACGATTGCGGCACTGCTCCAACAGCGAGATTGCAATTACGTGCACTGCCATTGCGGTAAAGCTGATAACGGCTCGTTGCAAGGCGAGATTAGAACTGTTGCGATTTCGTTCTTGATCTGTCAGTTGCTCCCGGAGGAAGCTAACTGTCAACAAGAACTACATTGCATTATATTAAATTCCACGTATACCGTTTCTAATATTACTGGACCAATTCTGGAAAACATTTCATTTAAAAATGTGTCGATTATTAAATTCTTGTTTTATTTTTTTTTTTCAGTAGTAAATTGTATTTTCTCTTAATATTTTATATTTTTTCACAGTAAAACTCGTATGTACATTTAATGATTTTAAACTCTGTGTGCGGCGACAAGATGAACGGAATAAAAATCGCGTTTTGTGACTCGTATTTCAGTCGCGATATAACCAACCATGTTATAAACTTGTCGAGCTATATTTCTCTCCTTCTATCAGTAAATCGAAAAGTTTGGATACGCGTTTAAAGAATTCTGTGACGATAATGGGAGTTGAACGAGAGAGATCGAAACTTCTTCCTACATTCTTGATCTCCGTGATCAGAGTTCCAGCCAACCGTGCACGAGTCTATATAACGACACGTGTATATATAACAGCATCCGTAGGTTGCCAAAGGGGGGGATGTGATTGCTCAGAGACACTTTGTATACATAATGTGATGTATACGAGACGATGAACAGAGGCGGTCCGTAATTTTCGACCGCGAGGTGGTTGCCGCTCGGGCGCCAATCGACTTCCCGAGACCAGGGTGGAGTCTGCCGCTGGCAAATTGCTAATTTGCCCGAAAGTTCGGCGGGCTGGCGCGAGAAACGCGCGGGCAACGTGGTTGTTGACGCGGGAGGACACCGGACTTCTCTCTCTCCGATAGGTTGGCCGAAGATCGGTCCGCACTTGCCAAGTTGAAATGGCGGCGATGCCGGCGAAATGACATATTGCACAAACTACCGTGGTATGTGGTCACTTCGCATCATAATGCCGTCCTCCTGTTTAGGGTTTCTTGCGCTGAGATACCGACCAGATTTTGGTAAACAGCCACGGATGACGGCAAGAACTTTCATCGCTGGTCGCATGGAATGCGTTATATGTTTAATCGTGGATACAGCAGTACGAATACTTTGAAAAAGTAAAGGCTAAGTTTTGCGAAATAAAAATGCCACTGAAATTTATAGAAATGTTTTTGACGAGATCTTAATGGAAGCGAGAATCAAATAATGTAAATTTTATAAATTATAAAATAATAGCTAATTTGATTTTTTTATGTATTTTAATCACTGTATTGTTAACGAAAGAAATCATAAAATAGTCCGTGTGCACGTTACGTTTCAGATAAATAGTAGATTAAATTAAGATTTAGATAAATACTAAAATAAATTAAAAACTCTCTCATATAATTATTATTCAAAAAGAAAATTAAGTTTTTGCTGTTTGCATATGTTCCCTGTCGATACTTTTTACTGCATAAATCACAAGTATTCCTCTGAACTCTTAACGTATCCATAAATTTGAAACTTTAATAAATAAAATCCTAATAGTTAAAAGCAAGATGTAAAGATTTATTAATGGAAATGCGAGTAACGGAAATACATGAACGCTTTGAGAGCGACAAGCTCGGAATAGGATTTGAGCTGTCACTGTGAACCATGCCATTTAGGGTCACCCTTTTATTTCATCACCGCGTTCGAATCCTCGTCCTTTTCATCTTCCCTTTGGGGAAGGCNAGTAAAGAATCTGACTGACTGAACGGAGATGTACCGTGACGTGGGCCGAACAAGCTACAAATTCAAACGCGGACGGGAGGTGTTAGTCCACGTCTAAACTTTCGGTCGGGCTCGTTAGTCATTCTCTCGTTCGGTCGCCGATCTTGATCGGAATCAGGAACTTCTCGGTGATTTGTCTTGCCATAATACGCCCGTGTCTTCCTCATTCCGCGCCGAATAGAGTTGCGTATATATTTAGTTTATTTTAATCTATGGCATTGTTGACAGGTCGTTGGCAGTTGGCTTCCCGGTGCAGAGGTACCGAAAACCATTATTATTGTATGTGCCACAATAGCAGCTTCTCTATTTCATCTTTATAGGTTAATTAAAGCGGAATAGTATTTTAGCGAAATTAAGTAAAATTGGAATAGTAAATTAGTTAAGTTTATCTTATTTATCATCCAATAAAATATTAGAATGAAATTAAGAACAATCTGATTCATATAGAATTATAATATTGGCTTCTAACACTTTTACAGGTGTACGAACGAAAAATGCGATGCATTTAACGTAATCCTGGCAAACGTAAGACAAAATAGTATTTCAGTTCTATTATTTCGTGTTCCTAACTCTTTAGTTTGTCTCATTTATGTGAAAATTAAACAAAATTAAAACCAACACTACTTAGAATCGTTGATCCTTGATTTTTTAGATTAAAAAAAAGGATTTGATGTGCAGCACGCACGCGATCCGCAGGACAAGAAGCCGCGACTGACTTGGGCACGCTGCCGCAAATCTGCCGTAAAGTCGCAGCGCACTACCCCGGGAATTCTAATTCGAAGTGACGGCGTCTTTTATTGGAAGGCCAACATTCGTACGGAAATACCAGTCTCATTGTGCGCACGCGACGCGCACCACGACCCGCTTCATCTCGGACAAATGGATCCGTCAGCATTCGCGATGCGCTCAGGATCGAAGCGCCGGGAATGAGATCAGTTCCGAGGTCGACAACCCGTCGATCTCGTTGGCACGACGCGTCTCTAGTTGATCTCGTTACACGAGATCCAGGAGGAGCGAACTACAAAAATCGCGACCTGCTGTCGTAAATTGCCAGGCATAAAAAAGAATCGATCGACAAGAACGATTGTCAGACAGCTTGCTGCGAGTTGAAAGATTACTTTTTTCCTTGCTTTCTTTTTTACTACAAAAAAGTAGTATTTCTTTTTTCTCAACATGCATATGTAATTAAGGAGCGTTTTTATATGATTTAGATGATCTTTCGTCTCGAACGGTGCATAAATAATTATGACAAAATGTTTTATAAGAAAGCAATAAACGAATAATTGTATCAATCGAAATATAGATTTGTCACAAGATAATCAGATGTGACTTGCTTAGAAACGCAGTAGGGTAGTTTTTGATTAAAAAAAAAAAAAAAACAACCGGTTGAGCTTTGGACACGATTATTTTCGATGTTATAGCTACCGACGTTTGTTTTCAGAGCAAACAAGCTTCTGTCGTCTTACACAGTGTTCGGGTAAAACGGTAATGTCGCGGTTAGCCGAAGGGTTTATTTTCCTTAAGCGTTCGTAGTAATCATAGAGCATAATGACTTTCACCAAGCTACCGTGACGATGATTTATTTCAGTTGTCGCGAGGCTGGTTGGTACTCATGGCAATTATAGCACGGCGTTACAAAGATATTAATTCTGTCGTGTTTAATTTCAAGCCGGTCATTTAATTAACGCTGTGGAATTTAGTTACAAAATACGTGAAATAAGGAGAGATGCCTAAAATTATCCAATGTGAGCAGCGCAAGAATTTATCAAATTACGTTATTTATCTGACTGTGTTATCCAGCATGTATCTCGTTCAAATATAATAAATAAATTTCAAATTGTAATCATTAAAATTCAAGAGAGCGATTTTATACATGTGCACGTGTGCGGCATACAATTTTCAATAAGTATTCAATCTCTGTTAACAACACAAAGCTTGTTGCATAACAAATTATTCGTAGAATAATAAACGATTCGTAGAATCATTAAATTAATATCGTTATTTTCATAAATATATTATTTCTCAGAAGACAATAATGAGACATTTGTGAAATAAAAGAAATTAATAAATCATATCTGTGCAACTCAATAAGCAATTAAATTAATTATTTTAGCAAATTCAAACTAGATCTCTTTGAAATTGTTGACGGATTCAAACGAGTTCTCTAGTTTATTCAACATTTACAGTCGCAACATTGGATCTGTCGTAAGTGAAATTAATTAGACTTCTTGCGCGAATGAGTAAAGGTCTTAGCGTAACAAATTATTCGCATAACTCACAGAATCATTAAGTCAATATCGTTATCTTCATAAATGTAAATTACTTCTCTAAGGGCAACGTGGAAATATTTCAAATAAAACTTAAGAATTGATAAATTATATCACTTGCATGAATAGCATGAGCTATTAAATTAATTAAACTATTTTCTTAACAAACTAATTTTCTAATTTTGGAACTGACGTTTAAATTAACTCATTCGATAGTTTACTCAGCATTTACAGTCGCAACATTGAATCTAGAGCAAATGAAATTAATTAGACCTCATGCTCGAAGCGTATCATAACTTCTCGTGATACGAAATCGCTTGTGCAACTCGAGAAACGATAAGCGCGACAGCATATGCGATCTCTTGAGCAATCGCTTAATATCGTGTCGTGCTTAAACGATCTCCGAAGCGAATGTCGGTCGGTAGTCGGCTCAAAGTGTTTCACACAGAGAGAGATCCTACAACTGCGACGACACTTTGCTCGTTAACGGGCATGTTCGTCTCTCAGGAGCATCAGCGAACTCATAAATCTCCAACGGGGTGCATACTGATGTGTTCCGCGCTTGTAACTTGTGCGCTTCGCGATACAGGTATTTCGTACCCGAGTACTCGCTGCTCGTTTCGAGAGACGCGGACAGTCGACTCATAACGCGTCCGTCGCGTCGCATATCTCGTTGCACTCGGATGCGTCGCGGTTCGGATGAGCTCAATGCACCGTTTCGTCAGACCGGCGCGGCGATTGACCCTCTTGCTCTCGGCATTCCTAATCGTCATATTTCTTCCTCACTCGCAGTAAGGATACAGCAACGGTATTCACGTTTCCGTTCGATTTATTAAAAAAAAAAATCTTACTGAATATTAGCAATATTTTGATAGACTGCTTTTGATAATTCAATAAAAATTAAGATTAAGATTTTTTTTAAATATACAGGCGCAGATCTGTTCTCAATTAACGAGAATTGACGATAAATAATTGGCGATAATTGATGATTATAGATTTTTGTTATAAGTTCATGAAAATGCAGAATTCTACAGAAGATAATTTGAGAGCCACTGCTGCATCATTACTGCAATGTCTAGACATGTTTTGAGTTATAATTCAAGTCTTTTATTTGCGATCTTTAAACGCAAAATAACAATTGTAATTGGATTCAAAGTTACTTTATCTGATCTTTTTATCCGTTTTTTTATAGACAATAAGTGTTACAAGAAATTAGCCTGTATCTTTGAATTTTGAATTTTTAATGATGTTAGAAATTTTTTCTGAGAAAGCATTTTGAAGCGTGATATTACATATCATGTTTCCGATAATATACTTCTTTATCCCATTTTTTATCCTTGTTCTCCAAGCATTATTCAAAAATATCACCGTCTATTTCATGTATTATATCATGCATCGCTAACCATTGAGATCAATGTTACATTTTATCCATTTTATAGAAATCTCTCTCCGGAGGTATCGAAAAGATCGTAGAATGGCATTAAACCTGCGATAGCACCAAGTCCCTCTGATTTTTCGTGCCATTTGTCCCGGACACTTGCTCTGTTCCGCTAGTGAGAAATCGCTGAATTGGAGTTTAAAGTTTTATGCAAAGGATCAATCCATTCCGCCTTGTCTCTATTTCACCACGCTTCACGAAGCCGAGTTTATTCCGGTTCCGTTCTCTGGATCGAGGGCATCTCTCGCATTCGCACAGCCTCGCGGGGCGTCGCAAACTTAAATCTCTCCATGGCAAAAGATTTATACTTAGATGCGATGGATGCGACTACACTGGCTTTCTTGTCTCGAGCACGGGATAATATATTTCGGTTTTCCTTTTACTGACAAGGTTAACTCTAGGCTGTACGATCCGTCTTCAATTTACGTTTTTTTCTTGCATTGAGGATTACGTAAAAAAATAGTTTAATCTTTATATCGCCACTTTCGATTAATTAAAAAAGTTACCGAGCTGAATAATTGGATCAAAAAAATTGTTAACAAAATATTAAAATTTTAATTTAAGACATAATATCGTAATATATACATATAAATTTTTTTTTTCACAATCTTGGTAATAAAATTAAAAAGCGATTATATGGAACATTTAGCGCGGTGCTTAATTAATAAACCGGAATCTAATCTAATCTAATCTAATAATTTAGTTCTCCAGAAATTTTAATTACACTAATCTTGAAATATATTTAGAGAATTTATTGATTATTGCCAAAATTCTAACGGAATGCTATATGTGTCGCCATAACCGTTGCATCAGAAACAATTAGCGTGAAAGTTTGTTAATTTGGAGGCTGTAATGCGCGAGAAAGTTATTAGTACAGAGATGTCTGCTAACGTCATCCTGTGTGCAAAGTAATTACTCTGGAAATTTATAGAGTTGGCACAATTTCATAATATAAACTTCATCACGTGTAATATGCGTCCGAAATAATAAATACATAGAAATTTATTCTAGTAGTAATAAGCAAGTCGGCGACTCTGTGGATATTGGTGCCAGCTATGTTGAAATTAATCACGCGAAGATGACGATGATAACTTCACGTATTGTATTTCATGGCGAATATTTTATCGTATGTAATGTTTAACGCAGATACGAGACGTGAAATTGCAGGCACGCGTATATCAATACTTTAATTACTTTCACATAATATTGCTAACAGACAGAAACTAATTTAATACAACGCGTTTACACGTGCATTTCAATGCGTTCCATTCGGTTCGATGTGGCACGTGCTTAAATTATTGTATTATTTGACGCATTTCGAGAGAAATTTATACACGCGTTCTTCATTGCGCTACGTAGTGACAAGAAGACTTCACTAGTCACGAAAAGAAGTACTATACCCTTAATTCAATTTTTCTTCTCTTCGGTAACTATGAGGAAAGAAAGGGAACTTCCGTTCGAAGAAAGTCGCGTGAAAAAAAAAAAGAAAACACAGACCACTTTATAGATGCAGTAAACGAGATGCATTAAAAAGTTCGTAAATTTCTTATGAATGAATGCATCAGGATGACAAAGCAAAACGTTTCCCGTCAAGCGCAGATGCTTCTCAGCAAGTAGCATGTACCTTTCATTTGCGTGCTTGTAACTTTCTGAGAAAAGAGAAGACCACGAACACGTGACCCTCGCAGATCTGTCGGTCCCAGAGAGGTTCGAGTTAAAAGATGAGGTTTATTCAACGAGCGAGGATTTCGAAAAACAGGTATGCGCGTCCATTAAAATAAATCTATTAGAACTGCTTGCTCAGGTCTCCCCCTTTTGTTTTGCTTCTGTTTTTCCCGTTAAACGCTGAAGTTTCAATCCTCGTAACAAAGGCGGACGGAGTCTCAGCATTGTTCGTGACAATGTTACTCGTTTATTTAGTCGTGTTGCCTCGGATAGGTACCTTGCACGCGCGATGTAATAAAATCGCATCGACCTGCCTACTTTCTCGAAACAAACTTGGCTTTGTTCGTCGACGTCGACGACATCCTTTGTGCGCGACATTTATACACACGGAGAACGGAGAAACGAACGCCGAAGCCAATGACGGTGGCCGCGTCCGAGGGTCGTCGTCGTCATCGTCGTTGCCAAATCGGAATACCGGATCGACGATGACAGAAAATTGGGAGTAACGCGAGCGGGGGAGAGGGATTAATCGCGTCCGAACACTATTTCTGCGAGTATAATTGAACGGACGACAGAGGCAAGCAGATTAATCGCGATTCTTAATCGCCCGGAGACTCGCAAGAATGGAGGCGCGCCGTTGTTGCACAATGCTGCTCTCACGTATGGTTGATTAAAATACAAAGGCGAGGCAAGCCAGTTTATTTCGGGTTTCGGTAGACGTTTACTGCGGCGCGATCGCGCCGGTTGCATCGTTGCATTCGTTTTATCGGGAGCCAGCGATTTAATCAGCAACAACTACTACGTCGGCACACGGCGTTATTTTTTTTTCCCCGCTTACACCGCTCGCTGGATCATCGATTTCGAAGCTGAAGTTCAAATTCCAAATACCCAAGTCATCTATCGCTTATTTTAAAATACGTAATAAATGGCTTATGTTCATATTGATATCCGGTTTAAACTGATTACCTGTCAGGATTTGATTTACGCCACTTTCACGGTAAACGGCTCGACTGGCGGCGGCATTCGGATCGATACACCGATGCCTACCATCTCGAATGTGCAAAAACGGCGCGGTCGCCGCTTCTCCTTCGCGGAATTGCAGGCTGCGGTTGTAACCGCGCGATATCGCCTCTAGACCTAATGAAACTTTCATCCGCGAGATGCGGATGCGAGGCTGGAAAGGTTAGAAGTACAGCAATCGACCTGACCCATCTCCGATGCAATTAGTTCGGCAGACGGGTTTGTCGACACGGATCCCGGGGGGAATTTCGTAATCGAGTTCTTTCCAATGATAACAAGACAGCTTCCAGGAATTGATACGATCTATCAATAGTTCCGATATTGTTTTATTTTGTCGCACAGATGGATATATTGAAAATAGGTTTAATGGGGCTCGATTTGAATTTTATGAATTTTCAGAATTTAATTGCAAAAACAATATGAAACATGTCAATAATGCGACATAAAATATATAACGTTATAAAAATATAAAACTTTTTAATAAAAGATTTAATAAAATGGAACTATAATTTAATTAATTTTACATCAAATAGCAAATTAAAAAACGCATATATATTCTGCGAGTAATTTTACATAATATTAAGTACGCAAAGATCATTCAAACTGGGAACTTGAGTCGTTAAATTTAAAACGGAATTTTAGATCATTAAATCTAAAAATTAATACTCGTTTAAATAAATATAAATTAGCGATGTTTCAACGTCATTTAACAACTTTTCCAATATGCGATTCTTCAAACAATTATTCTAAATGTACTCGCGACTTATTCCTAACGTTAATTAAGTTTCACAAGTTCTAAATGGAAACGACAACCCGGAAGATTATAATTCCATGAGAACGACCACGATGGGCGTGGTCAATATAATGAAGATACTTGCAGGACCAAGCTCTCAATGAGCGAATTCTGTCGCTGTGTCTGAAAATGGCGCCAATTAGCGCAGAAATTCAT
Source organism: Tetramorium alpestre (assembly GCA_021460005.1). Lineage (NCBI taxonomy): Eukaryota > Metazoa > Arthropoda > Insecta > Hymenoptera > Formicidae > Tetramorium > Tetramorium alpestre. Next base: position 612,529 of record JAJVSH010000031.1, read on the forward strand.
CTCTAAGGACTCGGAGATTTCGAAAGGGTACACCGTCTGTTGGTGACGGAACGGGCTACGTCGTAATTGGGGCGAATTCCTCGAGTACCCTGCTCGCTTGTCGCTTCGACTGAAATCTTGTTTGTAAGGTTTGTACCTGGCACGCGATATTCCGGCAATTGCTTTCCGCTAATTGCCGCTCGCAACAAATACGGAAGTCCCAGGCGCGTTCACGCGTTAGCTAACTGTCGAACTCGCCGCGCGAGTAACTCTCTTCGTGCTTCAGGGTATTATTGCAACTTTAAGTTATGATTGCATTACTTCGCGATCCTAGTGTCGAAACTAAAGTGCGCAAATTGAATGATAATGACGTGACTTAAATCTTTTTGTCTTTCAAATTAAGAGAGATAATTAATTATCTTTTATTAAGATAGAGATTCCTTCAAGTTTGTGAAGTTGACTCCTCGAAATGCAAATTTTTACAAAATTGATATGGCATTTAATTGTTTCTTTTTAATTTTCTATTGTAAAGTGGACAAAAAACAATTATTTTTCATTATTTTTTTATTAGAAATGATAAACAATTAAACGTTATATTAATTTTGTAAAAATTCGAATTTTGGAGTGCCAACTTCATCGTAGATCTGATTCCTTTCTCACTAAAACAGGCATTGCATTTGAAATGGATTGATGCAAAGTTTTGAACTTGATTTCTTTCATTATAAAGTTAAATTTTTAGAAAGATTAATAAAATTAAAAATATGTATTTTTATATGCATTAAGAATATGTAAAATTAATAGTTATTTTTTAATACTATTTTAACGATTTATTATGATAACAAAATTCAAGTTTCTCGTATTTATTAAAGCAAGGATTAATATGTATTATTACAATACCGGAAATTAATACAAGGCCATTTCTCTGCCAATCTTATTTCCTGCAGCTATGGGTCAATTTCAGCGGCGGATTTTTCATTTCTCCGGCATCTACTCGCAGAAATAAACTCGCGTCGCTCCACGTAATTGCTATTTGACACTCCAATTTACACGACGAAACCGCAGCACCTCGACGCGGAGGGCGATTATCTCGAAAACGGTGCTAATGCTGGGAGGCGAGGAGCGCCGAGCGTCGCACGTGGCGTTGGTAATCTTCATTAACCGCGGCAGAAAGAAACGCGCTAATTAATGTCGCAAGATAACTCGAAATAATTTACGCGTCACGACCAAGCGACGTTGAACCGTTAAATGGCCGCTCTTTTGCATCGCGAAGGCCACGCTCTGCTCTCGCGTATTCGCGCCCTCGGGCGAGCGATTTAATCGTTGGTCAGTGAACCGTGATTCGCAAGAATAATTTGTAAGCATGGGTTCCCAACTCCGTTTCGTCTTTCGTTCGGCATACTTTTTCGCGAGAAGCCGTGTGTCATCGGGATGGTGGGACAGGATTATGGATTTAATTTTATGGATAATGTCGCGAGAATGTAAAATACAAGCAAAATGGAGCTAAAATATCGCGTTACTCGCGAGAGGCACGAGGGGTATTAAAGATATAATTATTTCGCTACAAACGCGTGTTTCATTCAGCATAATATACGACAGAGCCCGCGTGCGAGTCGCAATCCGTGGAATGTGTTTTCAGCCGGGTTGATATTCGCGATGGAACGTCGCAATGTTGCTTTGCCGCGTAAAATTCATTTAATACCCTTGTAACGCAAGGTATTTTGAATATGGGTTTATTATGATGCATTATTTGCGCGTAATTTGCCGCTTCGGGATATTTATACGTTTCGTCGGGTGGTCCAAAATTATCACGCACTTTCATATTCCTACGCTCTCTCGTCGTCTCGTATTCCAGAGTGAATAGATCTATTCGGATTCTGTGGTGAGTGAATGTCCGCGACGAATTCATGCGTATGACGGTCGAGCGATTTTCAAGCTCGAGGATCGTTCCCATCGCATTGTCGCGGTTTCGGTGTCGGCCTCTCATTTCGAAAATCGTCGGATTTCGACGGATTTCCGATCGTAAGCTTTCCTTTGCAAACTCTTTTCAGCCGTCACTTTTTTATGCGGTAGCTTAACGTACTGAGAAAGCTATTTAACGTCTAAAATTTACAAAAGATTTAAAATTTATAAAAGGAAAAACAAGTTGTCTACGAGATAGAAATGCAGACTATTTCACTTAATACTCCCTTCAAATAGGAAAATAAAATATTGAAAAGAAAAAATATTTTCTTCAGAGCTTATGCGAGCAAGGGCGGGTGCTGGCGAAACCTTTTTGCGTCTGAATACCGTTTGATCCAATTAAGCTTTCCCTATTGTGTGTAACGAGGTACAGAAGCGGCACAAATGATGAATTAAAAAAGGGGAGAAATCGCTACATGTTTGCATCGGGAACGATCCTCCGTGCGTTTCGCATGTACGTAATGGACATCGCTAATTGAATCAGATTCTGCAGAAACTCAGTCGAATATCATTGACTCCTCTCTGCAAAATGCGATCCAATTAACGATTTGAGTGCAGGAATCATGCAAGTCCATCCCCTTCGACGAATAAATTTTAATATTCAGTAAATGCAATCAATTTATCGTTTGCTGCAAAAATCTGCCAACGTGTTTTGTTCACATGAATTTTTATCAAAAATTGATAAATCACTATGCATTTGTAATTTTTACAACTAAAAAATATATTGCGAACACAATAGAATAAAATTTTTTTCAGAATCATATTTCGAATATGTTAACGATATATACATTCGATTATTAAAGATTTATAGAGAATATGTTGAATGATATATAAAAACTACTTTAACGACGTTCGAAAAAGAGTGGACTTGTCCGATTTTGCACTTTCATGCTGTCGACTGCTGAAACGCATGTCCGAGAGACGCGAGGGGAATGGTGTATGTTATGAAATTACACGTACATAACACCGATAGAAGGAAATAAAAAAAGAACTGAGGGAGATGAAAGAGAGAAACGGGAGGCAGACTCACCCAGCGTCGGCGTTGTGTAGTCCCAGCTCTCGGCATCGTTCTTGTAGACGTTGAGCTTTGTTGGCTGAAAAAGATAACAGACAACGGTATTTAAATGCGGCTTCAAATAGCACAGAGAATCAACGCGTAAATTGTTTTTATTTTTAGTTTTCGCACATCAAAAAATGTATTTTGATTGGAAACCTACGAATGTAAAAAAAAATATAGATATATATATAGATGAAAAAATAAATTAAACGCTGTTACTAACTCGATTTCGCTACATGGAGCTAGAATTTCTTTTCGGAAATTTCGATCATAGAAATTAGTCCACGAGAATTTTACTTGCAAACAATGTCCTGTTTGAAAAAGCTACATGCAGGTGGGCGTACAATGTTGTTATTGAAAGTTTCATATCGAGTTTCCACTGAATGAGGAATAGCAAGTTACCCATAACTCAATATCGCAATTTTCGAAGGTACTGTGTAGCGTATCACATCCCCTTCGATTACAGCAACGAATAATCCCCGCTTGTTCTCAGTCGCCTAATGAATACTTCTCAGCGAATCTCTCGGGAATGCACGACTAATTCGATTAGCTTAAACGACGCGAATCCCCAGGTGTTAAATAGAGCAGATCTCTCTCTCTCTCTCTCTCTCTCTCTCTCTCTCTCTCTCTCTCTCCGTAGAGCCTCCAGTGATTCACTGTGAAATTCGCAGCTCCCCGAAACTACACAAGCGTAAACTATCGATCGCTTTTTCAGGATCGTTCCGCTCTCTCGTCGTTCAAAAAATTTCACAATACGTTTCGAGTGTATCGTAATACCGCGTATATGCATACGTGCGGCTATGAAAGTGCTTCTGGGATGCTTTCCACAGCCGTAAAACCGTCACGCTTCAGGCTGAATAACCGCCACGGTATATCTCGCTGTCGTCTACCGTGATAATAATTCCGCGAGTAAAACCCGGCAGGGAAAGTAAAGCGGCGTAGACAGGAGAGATACAGCGATCCAGCTTAGCCGCGTTTACCAACCGCGCCGAGCGGAAAAAGTTAACGCCCGCCTGCAATAAGTCGTCGCATTCTACCTCGTTTCCAGGCAGGCGCGGCAAACTTAGGACTCCGCGCACTTGGGACAAGCCTTACAATTACATTTCTTGCCATTATACCACCATATAAAGTTACACGGTGACTTCAAATGATAACTTTGGAGCGTTACGTCGAGGAAGGCTTTATAGGTCACGTCAAGAAAATATATCTTTGTCCTTTCACACTCGCTCGGTAAATTTGTTTTCTTATTTCTAACCGCATCTGCGGTTCGCATCAATTTTTCTCGCAGGTATTCTACATAAAACACGCAGAATGAATAAAATGAGAATTTAGAGCAATAAAAATCGAATGAGATTAATTGTAATAAAGTGCTTTAATAAATGCTTTTTTAGAAAGACTTAAAATATACCGTTTCCAGATATGAAAATTGTGATCCAGATTTTACTTAGGTGTTATTCTTTCCTTGCAAAGATACTAAATGTAGTTTAATTGCATTTTGTTTTATCTCAATATTTTTGAACTCTCTTTCGTCTTTTTTTTTTAATTTAGAACAGCTCAGAGGAATCGGTGCCAAAAAAGACATACGGCAGAGAGAATAGAAGAGGCTGTCGAGCGCGGTCGAAAGTTTGCTCGTTTGAGGTGACCGAGAAGCTAGACCTTTGTTCGAAGAATTCACACCGTAAAAGATCAAGGAGGGAAAACCAAACGACATTGTCCTCGCAATTGCAATTGCATTGGGTTGAGAACGACGTGCGATTCTGTTCGACTTAATCACGTTTAAACGAACTAAATGTATGACACATTTGCCACGCGGAACGCGCGCTAACAATAGACGGGCCTGTTGTCCGAGAGATGTTAAGTAACTACTCCATTTTTGTCATGGTTCATTTTTATTAGGAGAGATGGAAGCTGCGAGGGCAAGATCTCAGCGAAAATCGCTCTTTTTCCAACGTCATCGACAAAATTATATGGATATTTTTAAATTTTACGAAATATTTTTCGTGAGTTTTTCTGAGCTTCAGTGAGCTTTAGTCATCGGAGAATCTCCTCGAATATTAAACTTATCGATTCTCTCTTTATAATTAAAAATAATTCTTGCTCGTATTTTTGGATTTTTACAATAACAATCATTTATAACCGGAAAATTGTAATTATTTCGGTATAATTACGATCAAATGTAGAATTTTATTTGATCGTAAAAAAATTATCCTTCCTCTCCTCTTAGTTCTTATTGTTAAATATTATATTATTTTTTTAAATATTCTCTCTGAAATTAAAATTACTTTCAATAATTTCATTGTATACTGCAGAAGATATCCTTGTTTCTCGTATTATAGCAGGTTCTATTTCCGTGCAATCGATCGACTCATTGCACGTGTAATTTCTGGGCAATCTTGCTGCAATTTACAGAGAGTTACAGTTACACGTGCGCTCCACTCAGAGTAGACGCGTATATAGTATGTGATAAATTTGTGGAAAACTAATGATTTTTCATATAAACTCATACTGCACGTTATTATCGTACCATTAATATTAATTACGAACTCCTGTAGAAGGGAGAGGAAGGGGGACATACCGCTTAAATTCAAGGAAGAAGCTATTTTGTACGTATGAGGATATTCGATGGTTTGCGTGCACGACGAAGTATTCTCAAAGCCCTCTTTATGCCGCGTTGAAATTTTCAAAAGCTTAGATTGCTAACCTACGGTGTTGAAGTCGCTTTGAAGTCGCCGTGAGAATTATTCAACAGGATACAACCCTGATGTAGCTGCTACGACCCCTATATTTCGGGCTTAATCATTTTCCCCTGTGTGCATGCAATGCAGAGGGCTGACCTGCATCCTCCCGCGCCCGGAAGAGCGAAATTAGTTCCTCTTTATTGCGCCGGGTGAGGTAATGCCGTTTACTTCGCCTTGGTGTTAGCCGCTCCCGGCATTAATCTACGTAGAAAGTAACTTCGTATCTGTCTCTTGCGCCACTTGTAAATAGCTGCAAGAAATTGTCTACGCAATTGCGGGAAACGTTGAGTTCTGCGAAAAACTTTATGTAGAATCGTTCTAGAATTTTTTTTACGAAAAATTATTTTCAATTTAATTTTAATGTCCATATACACTATTTTATATTGCGCGCATTACGCATATTAAATTCATGTCAATAATCAATATCTTTATAAAATGTCCTGGAAGAAAATTTAAAGTTAATTTTTTTTCCGATCGTTTTGGCCACTCAGATCTAACGCACATCCCTTGCGTTCTCTCACTCGAGACATTCATAATTCAGAAGAGGAACTGAACTCTTCTCTGGCGGATATGCAGTAGCAAATGGGGCAGACTTTTGCGTGCCGCAATTGCAGCACGACCGGGAAAATTATTAAAGCCGGAAGATAAGGCGGCGCTATGTAGCAGCGCAGTTGAATAATTCAAGCGACTCGAAAACGCTAATTTCGCCGGCGGGAAAGAGAGGAGAGATGTTCGCCTCGTCGGAGCACCTCATTTCGTCTGACGACGGACGAGCCTCTTCTTATTGGATTTGAGACGTTGAGTTAAGCATTGAGAACTGTGGGTGGATTTCGCTAGCGCGTTATAGTACAGTCAAAGACGATTTAGAATCAATGCTTTACGACGCGCCACAAGAAATAATTATATCTCATTTATTTCTCATACAATTTATATCACGACGAAAATAATAATGTAACGCTAAATGTTAAAAAATATATCATGCGATTGCATTTGCGTGGAATTATTTCTCATGTTTGAGAGACTGGTTGACAAATTCAACTTGGCTCTAGTGCTCGCAAAAGTTTCAGCCAATCCTAAGAACAGCACTCGAAATCGAAGAAATGTAAACCTGCAATTGGTTGTAGATTGCGGCGACGTGAAAAAGCTTTTCCAATTCACGTGGAATATCGCTCCGCGAGTCTATACAGACTGTCGTGCAGTGAGTTATTTAGCTGGCCTACATAGGATATTCTACAGGGTTTCTGTCGATCTTAATCTCAATGATAGTTTACTTAATCAATACCTGTCGACATAGCATATCGGAACGCAAATAACTTTACAAACTGAGCGTGTCCCTCATTACGCGCTTGAGTTTAAGTAAATTTCACCGTTTTTTCAAAGTTATCATTTCATAGAATATTTAAGAGCTGCATTAAAAAATTACGGCGTTATCGTTTTTCAAATTTCTACTGTGAAAAAAAGCCCAGGATAATCTGTGTACAGTTTACTTTCCTGTGAGATACACCATTTAAAGGATTTAAAATTTTAATTTTGTAAACGCTCCGAAATATCATGAAAATGACATAACACTGAGCATGATGAGATTACTCAGAAAAGATTGCATAAGCTAACAGAAAAAAAATAGAAACTATATTAAAATTTTAATCCAGTTAAAAAGGAAAGCACAATAATCACGCAGCTTGCATGACTGTCATGATGAAATTACAAGTATCATGTCACAGAATTTATGTCACAACACTCGAGTAGCATAGCTGCTGTGAATAGCAAAGCTTTCCTGAATCGAACATCTTTTCCTCACAGAACTTCTTTTCATCTACGACCGCTTGAATAACACATCCCAAAATCGGACCGATTTTCTCTGCTCCAATCTATAGAACGGTTTGAACCATTGGTCGGATTCATACTGCGGAACGGAAAACGCGGAAAGCATGGACCATTGTTTCGCGCTGAACGTCGCTCTCGTAACGAGCCAGCCGAACTCTTATTGATCCGCGAATCAGACGGCGCGTTACTGATTTATGATCGTCGGCGAGAGCAAAAACGGATCGCCCCGATACCTCCATTCCGTACCGGTTGTACGTAATATAACCGCTTTTGACCCGCTTTCAACTCTCCGTTAAAAGACTCCCTCCCCTAAAAAAAAAAAAATAATCAGCCAAAAAGTAGGAATAAAAAATTCTCTGCTAAAAATCTTTTTAAATCTTCGTGAAAACAATATCAGAAATATGATCGTCTAATTTTTCACCGCAAGAATATTCGCGATTAAAAATGACAATTTTATATATTTTTTTTTTTTTGGAAACATTCAAGATGGAAATCGAATGAAAAAAACACACAAAAATTTATATAGAATTTTGGAAATATCTTGCAATGGCATACGTTGCGTTCATATCAAATAAAAAGAAAATATTTTGCTTCGTAATTTGATATTTTACATACATTGGCGAGTTTAATAAACCTGAAAAATCCTTTCCGTCGAGCATAATTCTCTTGCGTTTTCAATTCTCAGAAAGATAGAATATTTTAAATTGTTCAGCCACTGCTATCGAATCCCACGCGCGAAGCGTACATCGTGAACTGCCGTGGGTGCGCGTATCTTTTTTTTTTATTTCACCGTAAGCAGCGTGAAACGTGATGACCGTTTCGCACGTGCAGAAATGAGGATGCCGGGGGGAATTCGTGATTCCGTCGAATAAAGGAAGATGATACCGCGCGCCAAGTATAAGCCGCTCCGCGAAGACTCGCAAGCGTAATCTGCCCCCGCGTGAGTTTCGCAGCCGCGCGTCGAAGAACATAAAACAAACGCGCGCGAGTTGAGAGCCGAATGAACGAGTGGGATTTCGTTGCTCGTTCGTTGTAGCCGTCGTCATAAAAGTCCGATAGCTTTTTTCAGTCCTTTACGATCTCGCTTTTATCTCTTTTTTTTTGCGTTCCTGCGGAAAAAATATGTTCAACGATGCAACGGGCGAAGTAATTAACGCCGCGAATTAAACACTCCGCAATGCTATTCACTCTTTTTTTATATATTTCGGTAACGTGATCTTCCACAGTGCTCACGTTCTTGAGCTCTACTTGAGTAAAATATTGAGAGAATCATGTTGTAGTTCTTCTCGTAATTTTAGTTTAACAGAAAACGAATTTATAAAAGAGTTACGCGTCAAAAAAAAGATCACGCTTTTACGAGAGATACTCAGAATAAATAACAATAGTAATAAAGAAAAGCAAAGTAAACACGAACGGTCAGTTCCATAAACATTCTCCTGATAGACAATATTATTTATTAACCACGAGAACACTTACGATAACGGCAGCGCGTATTTGCACGCGATAAAACGTCTAAGCGTGTCCATCACTCGAGCTTCGACAGTTTGGCAGGCTGACGACCGGCGATATATAAAATTCGCCTCCGATACCGCGTAGCGATGCGCTTTTATCTCTCCCCTGTGAGCTGCTTCGATGGAAAAAGCCGGGAAAAAAGAGAAAGAAGGAGAAAGCGATTGAAAACATACGAGCTGTAGCCTCTTTTGTTCCGCGGGCAAACTTTTCCGCGACGAGTGCTCCTTTTTTCCACATACCGGCGCAACGTCAGCGATGTCGAAGGTTTGTACGCGGTTAAAGAAAAATAAATCGCCGGAATCGGGATCTGTGATCAGCATGTCGATGTGAATCCGAGACGCATTTATCGCACAAACCCGAAAATAATCCAGGTGTATAGAAAACATCAGAAAGTAGAAAAAGATTTTCATCGGCGTTGAGAGTAATCTTTCTTCTGTATCGATAAATTTTCGCGGATCTACTTTTTATAGGTGCATTAAGGTAAAATATTGCCCTCGGTCTGGCAGCGACGTAAATACAATCGCCATAGATTTTAAACGCGTAACTGATTTAAATAGTAATTATAACGCGGCCTCTCGTAATTGTCACATGCACAGGGCTGCCGCCTCGAACTCTATTTCTGATTTCGGAACCCGTAAATACGGCACGCGTCACATATTTCTCGTAGCGTGCGATTTAACGTCTAATTTCAGTTGTCAGCACCGAAAGTCCGGTGGAACACGCGAAAAAGAAATTTATGCCTGCTATTCACGCCTCAAGTGACGTCTGCACACGTACACATCGTGCTTACTCACTATTTCAGTATTCGCCCTAACGGATCTCAATCGATTCTCAAATTGCAACTGTTAAAGCACACGCTGAAGTTAAATAAAGACTGAAACTCGTCATCCGTCTATATTCCTGGAGCTATATTCGTGAAGTCATTCATTTTCGGCCGCTTATGACCTGAAAGCCATCGATATTTTGACATTTCTTTTAAAGAACGAGCGATTTTCATATCCATGAAAAAAATTTTCGATATTTATTATCAAGATTTGTTATCTGGTTAACGTTTTTCAATTTGAGATAATATTGTATTCAGACGCTAAGCGCTCGCTTTATCTCGCGAGCAAGACTGAGACAAGAATGAGACGCGCGTTTCTGTAAACGACGCGAAAATCGTTTTCGTAATTTTAAGACGCACACTCCCGCGCCAAGTCTCGGAGATCACCCGGCCGCCTTGTCAGTCCTGTCGAATTTGTCACACCCGCGGCCAATTTCCGCATGAGCCAACGCTCGCGGATGCACTTTTGAGCAACACGCTGTGACTCACGTCAACTATGATTCAACAGCACGCGTATATCCGCGAAAATTAAGTCGCCCACGTAGAAACGCGCGCGATCCCGGAATCTGTCGAAATTGCGGCCAGATTTATTTCAACGCGTCCATCGTCGCCGTCAATCGTCACACCGGTTCTTAATTCTTATCGTGTAATCAATGAACGAAACGACTGCATAAGCAATAAAGATGAGCCGGATTCGCAGGCATAACGTAGAGACAAAATAATTTTACGCACTTTCATATATTTAACACTGCAGTGTTATTTTTGTAATATTTCATTAATATCGCGATGAAAATAACTTCGAATATATGTGCGGATACAAGATGAAGAATCTTTTCGCAACGCGTGCCAAATTTTCGCGTTCGCATACGAAAAATCTTATTTACTTCAGTGCACATGGGGCGCAATTTCAATGCAGCTACAATCTCGATCGAATATTAACTCGCGATCTTCCGTTCCAATATTGCCGTCTATTGGAAATCGGTATTCGTGCTATCTAGTGCTGGATAAATAAGAGAAGAGAATCCGAATGAGATATTAAGGCTGCTCCATATATGCTTCTCGAAACTATAAAAGATCGACTCCCACGCAACTTTTGAAAGATCCTGAGGATATCCGCCGCGTCGGCGGATTAAAATGCGTGTTTTGCGGAGAAATGATAATCAGTTACGCCAATTTCTTGACTCGCTGACTTGATATCCGCTTGCGTCGAAGCTGCAAATTTGATTTATTGCTGAAAGCGATACTGTCATAAACGGTAGGCCACGTTATTTCGGTTAACGGCTTGCGAATTAGCAGCAGCCGTATTAACTACAATTTCTGGCTATCCCCCGCGGCGATATTGCTACGTAATACGTTACGTCTATATTGCGTGCTGTCCGTTGCTTGTCATAATGGACCGGCGAAACGGAGTGCGGTACAATACGTTCATAATTAACAAACTCTTAAATTTGCATATCAGGAAGAATGACATGAACCTTGAGATAGCGTATTGCATTCAACCCTGGCATATCGATGAAACTGATATGCATGTAGAGCATTATAAAATGGATGCTCCAATTAATGATTGATGTAACACGGTATCACAATAGCTTATTCTTCTTATTCTATAAGACTTATTCTATTTTACTTCGTCCTAATTAACGGATTTCATACATAAATCCTTGGAAAATTCTCTCGAGAATAAATGAATACCATCGATATTACGCTGCACACTGTCGTAATTGAATAAACGAAGGGATCGGGAAAGTGAAGGCGCGGAGCTACATTGAATTTAATTTACGTAGAAAAGAAATAAATAACTGTAATAATTTCTAAATAAAAAACAATTTTCAAAATTATTAAAATAAAATTGACATTCGTATAAAAAAATTATATTCCATTTCGAAACGAATAGAAAAAGTAAACTGCTGGACTGTCGCTTCATTAGATAGCTCGTTGTGCGTGGGTTTATTTTGCATGGAATTTCTTTCGCCTGCATATTTTATATTTAATCTAAACGTTCACAGGTACACGTATTTGCGCGGGACTATTGCACCGCATGCGATATTCGCGTGTAAATATTCATACACATTTATTTATAAGAACGTACGCGTAGGATGCGAGTAATGCGGTCTGCGAATGCGACATGTAAATATTTTACCGTAAGTACAAAGAGAAGCGATGTCTTCATTACAATCTATTTATGGGATACTGATGAATTTCGAAATGTTCCATAATTGCGCGCTGTATGATCGCTAAAACTTCATTGAAACAACGAAATTCATCTCGCCCACATTCTATGTAATCAAGAATTCCGGAAATTTCATGTAAAAAGATTTACGAGTCTCTCAATAATACATGGTAATTCGAGATCAAATAATTTCAATTATGGTTCTATTATTATCTAAATTAAAAAGTTGCTTTATTGATAAAATATTAATAAATGTAGAATTGTTTAGCATTAAAAATTGATAAGAACGAAAAATAATTAATGCGATAAATGTGATACAGAATTATAAAAAAAATATTTCGAATTATTAAAAAATCATAAATGTATAATACAAAATAATAAATGTATAACGATTTAGTAATATTTACACGACGAGTAATATTTACACGTAATATTATTTCATCAATATTCCCGTCAAATCATATTGATATTTTTTATTGTGAAGATTTTCAATAATAATATTGTTTTCGTCTCTGGACACTAGTAAGTTTATTCCGAATTTTTAAATACTCTGCTTATTTAGTAATCAAATCACAAACTCGAGCATAACATCCGTTCGGTGGTGTAGCATTGAATATCGGAATTCCACAGACCAGTTTAACTTCTAAATAAACCGTCGCTCTACCTAACTATCTAATTACAAACGTTAACTCAAAAACGTCAATGCATCGCATTCGTTGCGCCGTGTATGTAGAGCGGCATTCCGAAGCTGTGATCTGTGGTGAACTGTCACAGCTGATAGCTACGGCCGCACTGCATTAATCACGATGTTGAGAGGGTGCCAGACTCGCCGAGAGACTCGGGCGAGAGGCTCCGTAAACAAGAAAATTTGGAGAACAAATATAAACCGCTAAAGAACGGCTCTTCCGTCAATTGACTCTACGTTATTGCATACCTACGCTTTCGTTCCGTTCTGCAAAATATGCAAAATCAAGCATAATCTCTGTTAAGTAATGACCGTAAATTTACGCATAGATAGACCTGGCGTCTATTTGTAATGCTTCTTTTTACATTTTCTGCGAGAAACGTTCTCTTATTACATGCCGAAATCTGTCTGTCATCGAGAGATATTCACATGTACCTTGCGCTGTAATATCATCGGAACGTTTTAAAACCACCGTCAATGTTCGTTAATATCGTTATAACGTGAATTTACGGTTACATTAAATGTACTCCATCTCTCGTGGGCGCAATACCATCGAAATTTATGCTACGCAACGTTTTAGAGACGTTTACGAGTTATAAACGAATTTGCGTTCGGATCAGGCACGTTGCATCCCGCGATAATTTATGCAAAGATGAAAGATGTCTCTTTCAAAATAATTGAAAGAGAGAGAGAAAGAAAGGGAGAATACGTTGTTCACTTTTAATATCGCAATCTTTCTTCTTTTGGCTTTTCCATCTAACTTATGCCGACTGTTGTCAACTCAAGATTAAAAATAACAAAAGAATATGCTTCTTTTCTTTTATTTCGCGCAATTTCAACTTCGATTCAAATCTTAATAAGCTCATACATATGCGGAGTGTTTCTGCATCGACCAAACTTTAGCGTCGCCAATTTAGAGTCAATTTTTCTCTCTAATAAGAATTTCATAGAATTTTTCTTTTTTTTCGCAACTTCTTACTCTTCTGCGGCTGATTTTAAAATTTATTCAAGTAACACAAAAAATTGGCTTTGAGAATCAAACGCGGTTTGTAGCGCGAGAGTTAACGCTAATTAGTATTCAATTAACAATTCTATAACAAAATTATAAATCATACATTTCGGTCTTATTACTTCTAGTCATCCTCAGTAACATAGTAATAAGTTGAAAAATCTCAAGCTCTCCAACGAACATAAGATAAGTTTAAAAATTCAATGTCTAGAGAAGTGTAACGTCTGAGAGAAAATGCTCGAAAATTTTGACGGATCGTAACATATGACATATTCGAATAAAAAATGGCCATTGTGATTAATCGATAAAAAAAAAACGTTAACTACACTCACCAATCAAATCCAAAGAACGTAAGATTAACGAGCTAAAGTTTTAAAAACGACATAAGGAACTCAATTGCTTCTTAAACGACGGTAGTCAATAACATCGAAACAATATCACAATTAAGAAACGGAACTAGTTTCAAACAACAAGCACGCTCAGTCGACTAACAATCGACAATTGGAGGTTAATTAATAGACATCGAAAGTAATCGAGCATGATCGTACTTACCGACGCAATAAATCGGCACACACACGTCAACTCGATGCTCTCTTTATGGTGAACAACGTCGCGAGTGAGGATTCACACTCCACGAGCACAAGAAACGAGCGAAAAGCGCGCAGTAATTACCATACTCGGCTCCGAACGGCACAGCGATATGACTGAAGGTTGCCGCGTATTTGTCCCATTGATTATGCCGTACGAGCGTGTTTACATGATTCTATCGAAAAATCGAGGTCAAACACGCTACAAACGTAACCACGAGCGATCTGCATTGTAATAAAAACTGACAATGTAATACAGTGTTCCTTTTTACCGAACTTTTCACGATAGAGCATCGATTTAATATGTGTGTATCGATATATTGTTTCGAGAATCGTTCGATTGTGTCGATGTTTACATAATTGCTCTTTTTGAAATTTTAATTGCTTAATTTGAATATTGGTGGAGATTTTTATTTATTACCTTATGTCATTAATTTAAATCCCCTTTTTTCGGATATCATGTCCTATTCAATTTTCAATTTTTAAATATTTGCCTTATGCTCGTCGGAGCTCGAAATTTTTTAATTTAATTTTTCACGGTAGAGCATCGACTTATTATCGATGTGTATCGATGTACTGTTTCGAGACTCGTTCGATTGTGTCGATGTTTAAATAGTTGCTCTTTTTGAAATTTTAATTGCTTAGTTTAAATTCATATTGGAGGTTTTTATTTATGTTATTAATTATATTATATATAATAATATATTTACATTATGTTATTAATTTAAATCCCCTATTTTCGGGTATCATACTTGTCTTATTCAATTTTCAATTTTTAAATATTCGCCTTATGCTCGGAGCTTGAAATTTTTTAATTTATTTATCACCGCACGTCGCTGAGGATGGCCCGAAATAATGCCAAAATGATTTATAATTTTATTATAGAATTGTTACAACTAAATACTAATTAGTGTTAATTCACGCACTACAAACCGCGAATTGTCGAAATTAATTTTCTTGTTATTTGTTTCAATTTTAATATCGAGAGCCTTTAGAGAGTCAACTATTTATTTAAAATTTATCTTATTTCTCCAAAATTTGGATTACTTTACTAACGAAGGAGGACGAGAAACATTATTCGTAGACGAAGAACGCACGTGGTCGGGACGGTGCTCTCTCCGGCGTATCTTCAGAGGTAAGGGAAGAATATGCTAACGAAGCACGTCGTCGAACAATGTCTATTTCTGAAACAAGCGCGGGACATGACGCGAGAACGAAGCAACCGACGTTTGCTCGTGAAAAGCTTCTCATCGGCGCGCATTTACCGAGCGTTTTCGGGTCGCGCGCCCGTAACTCCCTCGAAGACTTCGCTCGCACGCCCGCTTTGACGTCGTGGCTCGCAAATAAAATCAGTTCCGCCCCTCGAGAATGACTCGGAGCGCCAATTACGACAAAGTCATAACTCAAACACACTCGGACGTAATTGCTAGAAAAAATTCGTCTCGTTAAAACGACTGGTTATATCAACGTTGTATTCTGCCACTGAATTGTTGATCGCCGCGATGAAGATACGCTGCTGATTTATTCCCATCGTCCGTCCGTGATTGTTGAATAAAAATTTAATTAACCTATCACAATTAGGAAATATTTTCCGCGGCGTTAACTATCTTAAGCGCACGCGCGAGTTTATTTGAGATTATCGCGAGGCAAATTGACTCGGCGGCACGAAACGCGTATCAAATACTTTAGACACATTTTGTGTGTGGCTGCACATTTCAGAGTTACCGCACTTTCCGAAAAAAAAATCTTAGTCTGGTATAATAATATTACAATCAATTTTAATTAAATATAAATGTAAATATAATAAAGCTTAATTAAAAGGAATTCGATATTACTCTGTTGCTCATTCCAATACAAGACATGTAATTAAGTAAATATCGAGTAGATAAAATATAACTGATTTCTACATTCCAATATTTGCATTTGTTTCACGCGGATGTGTTTCGTTCGGTATAAACTTCAGATAATTAAATTTGTGTCGCAGATTAAATTCCCTATAATCCTAGAAGCGATCTTAATTTATCGACATTTAATTTATATTCGTCGAATATATTACACAGACAATAAATATAATTAGTTTTATTCCAAGGATTAATAAAATTTTACGTATGTACTTCGATATACAGTATGTCCGATACATTTCGAGTTTCTATTACCTGCTTTACGTACTTTGATATCTCTTCAATTACGCCCGGGAGACTGTATATTATCGGATTGCAAAGTGGTTTCCAATTCAAATTACAAAGGTAAAACTCAAACAAATGCCACCCACGCGGCATCCTATTAGGAATCGCCTTCTCTCTTCCTTTTTCCTCTTCCGATGTAAAACCACCGCTTCTTTCGTATAAACATAAATGAGCGCGCGGGTGGAGTAGCACGAGGAAGGACAGGGACGGAGCAAGGGGGACCGAAAGAGTTATGGGTCGTTAGCAAACTTTAGTGATCCGCAAATGTTTTCGGCCACGTCCAGCACGCGCGCGTGCACGCGATGATGTTTAAGCATCTGGCAATATTGCCGATGTAACGGCAATTCGACTGCACTTTGTGCAGTTAAACAAACTTCCTCAGAAGTTATGTTCAAAATTAAGCGATTGCAGTAATTGCTATTTCAATTCGAAAGGCACATTGCAAAATATCACTGTTCAGATTTAATCACAAAATCAGAATTTCCCATAATTTTGTTAGACTATGATTGGATGTTACAGATTTTACGACAGTTTAGATAAACCATTGCAACGAAACGATAAAAAGAATTATAAAACTCCGTAGCGTCCTACATTCATGCAATACGTAGCTGTTTTATGTAAAAAAGTCTTATTTAATCTAGAAAAAGAATTTTTATGAGCTTTTTTATTAGATAAATAGAGAGATAACTCTTGATCTCTCGTGGGGTTACAACTTCCGCTTACATTTTTTTTATCATATTATGTATCTTTTATGAGTCCTCTTCGTATTAATAGCTCTGTCCTCAAAAACAGATATTAGTGAAAAAAAAAAAAAAAAAAAACTAGATTTTAGATTTAAAACATGCGTTTTTCTATTAAATAATGACAAATCGAAATCCATAAATAATTTTAAAAAACGCATTTCGGGGTGCTGATAATAAAATTCTTATTTTCAATTTTATTTGCAAGGTGGATAAAGTCGGTTATTTATGAATAAATTGTGAACACTCAAACAAATGCCACCCACGCGGCATCGTCTTATCGATTTTGTAAAAATTCGCGTTTCGGGGTGTCAGCTTCATATATCTTAAAAATATTACCATTCCGCAATTACTCACAGATGTTTCACGATCGGGGAAACGTATTTCTTATTCTCAGCTTTTTCGGAACGACGAGATAGCTGAAGTGCAAACCTGCTCACGTGATAGCGTTTTTCGTCGCGAATAGTTCCTTACTCTTAAACGCAAGCGGGATATTTCAAAGATGCATCTCGTGCAGTTGTGCCGCGACGTTTCTGCGCTAAAGCACGTTCCAGGCAGTCGTATCAGCACGAAGGACGATATCTATTCCTCGCAAAGCAATGAAATTTACAGCGTCGATCTTTCCGGTACCCGGTACCACCCTGGGCGCAGGGTGTAGAAACTATGAGCCGAGGCACGCAGTGAATTGTAAAAACGTGGTGTAGGAAATATTCTACAGGGGGCACGTTACACGAATTTAAATAAACGAGACTCATCTTTCGGTTACATTATACAAATGTTCACAATAGAGAATTACATTGGTAAGACCGGAAATTAATAATGTCGAAGATTATCCCGTTTCTATCGTACTAAAATATTTTACTTCGCGCGACGTATCGCGCGACACAACAGTAGACATTAATTGTGACGGAATCGACCGGAAATTGAAACGCAGCGTGTTGCAGCGGCGCGATGGGAATCATTCATAATTGCGCTACATCGCGTTTATTTATGGGCCATGTAGCGGCAAACGTAGTTTAAACTTTTTCATGCGTCCCGCGTTGCCTCTCAAATCGGAAAATTAACGACGTCGATATTTATTAATGCAACAGCGTTACGCTCACGTGGCACGTTATCGTGTAATCTTGGAAATTGTGCATTTTTATCGCTTTTTGAACAATTTATCGCTGGCATGTAAATCCAACAATAAAATTCTGTGTTTCAATTAATTTCGAACGGATTTCAGCTGACGCATAACGACTCGCTAAATTATTCTCTCTCGCCGGTCGTAATCTCGAACTGCGAAAGATCCTCGGACAAATTTGGCAGTGCAGCAGTCAGCTAAGGAAAATCACCGTGACCCGAACCCGCCGCTGCCGAGGAAATTAATTATCCGATGCGGCACCCACGTCATCGGTCAGAATCGAAGACCGAGTCTTCGTTAGCGCCATTGTGACTGCTATGTGGGTTAATCACTTTGCGAATTTCGCTGCGAGACGTATCTGCAGTCACGTCATCCGTCGTCGACGACGAATTTCGGCCACTAGTTGCTGGCGAAATCCAATTCACGTCTGCCTGTCACGCCCGGCAGTCGGGCGTTCGTCGTAATCTTTTTTTTTTCCTCCTCCTCCTCCTCCTCCTCGCCTCGTTCCGGCATGACGCCGCTCGCCGTGACGAGTTTCACGCGTTTACTCGCTCGCCCGGGCCGTTTCGGTCTCGAAACTTTTCAGTCCCCGTGGACTTCCCGTGAGATCGCGAAACGGGCCAATAAAATCGCTTTAACCCGCAATGGGACCTGCCCGATTCATTCGCTGCTCCGGGGCGTCGCGGTCGATTCGGTTCCGTCAAATTGACCCCGCGAACAGTGTCCGAGCGTGTCTACTTTGAATCGCCCGGCGAGTCCCACCTGGAAACGGACGTCCCACCTGCATACGACCGCCGACCTCGATAATTGCGTTTCTCGTTTGTTCAAGCTAACGTTCGGGCGGCAATAAAAATTGTCCGACATCGCCGGCGGAATTGCATGCCAGCACAGCGCGGCGAATATTACCCGTTAACTAAATTGCCACTAGAATCAACTACCGTCATAGTTTCACTTTTTCACAAGACATCTGTTTTACGTGAATTAATTGATAGTCGAATTAATCGCTGTCTAAAAAAAGATATCACGTAACATGTTATTCTACTGTCATTAGTTTCCAGGTAAATAAGTATATCCTTCAGACATTTTCTCTCGTTGATTTTTTCATACGATTACCATAAATTATCTCTTTGATATCTTTTCTGAGAGTAGGTCTCAATTACTTTCCAACTGTTACTTATTGTTAGAAGAGATTGGAGAGTGCTAAAATCCGGATCAACCCACCCGCCGGCCGGAGATCGAGATAATGAAGGTACCGGATACAATGTAACAGAATAAATACTCAAAACAGGCTACAATTCCGTGATCCAAACGTGATTCTCGCGAAGGATACGTTGAGGGAAGTAGGTTCGCCTCACGATCGCCCACGGAAATCCTCATGATCGTGAGAACCGACTTTCCCTCTTTTGTTCATTTCCTTGTTGCTCGAGAGATTCGTTATCGTGCAGCCCGACTTCAACCAAGGGCGTGTCTAATGCCACCGTGCATCGATCCGAGGAGAGCGAAATTGTTTTCCGCCGATCCTTACGTAATGCGACTCCACCCTCTAGACGAGCGGCACGACCGATTTGCATGTTTGCATAACGCGCACAATTACTGATTTTCGCAGTAACTTTACGAGCTAGCGAGGATTTAGCGAAAGAACACAATAGAACAGGCACTTTCATTCGAACGTTTGTTTGAAAAGCAAAATAAAAAAAAACCTCAAATTGATTAATGTTGCTAATTAATGAATATTTTTTTCTGTAACAAAATATTTTTCGTTTGATTGATTGACGTTAAAGTATCACGAGATTTGCGAAAAAGATTACACTCTTGCATCAGCCTCTTGTCAATATTAACTTCGAAGATTAATGCTTTTGACCGAGCTCAGAGAGTTAAACATATGTTTGACAAACAGCTTACCGAGAAAATCTATAGAAGTTTCTAAATTTCTCACGGTTCCATGTCGCACGTATAATCTCCATACGTGATGAAAAACTTTTCAATATTTTTTTAAACTTGCGATTCCCGCATCACTTTACGCATCTCCTTAATATTAAATAATCATCAGTTGATATTTCCATATTTCCATTAGTCTTTATTAATTTCATGACTATAATGCTGTTGTTTTGAAGTAAAAAATATCAATGTAGTTTTTTATTTGACAGTAGAAGAGAAGAAAATACCTGCGGTTAATAAACTGCAGTTAATAAAGTCGATGAATAATTTCAAGCTACAGAAATAACACGCATAAAATAAATGCGCTTCCGGCGGTGGATTAAATCGAAGATTAAATCTCCGAATCCGATTTGAAAAACTCATCGATCAACCTCGCGCCGGAAATGCCGAATTTACGATGAAGTCGGAGGATCAATCAATGCCGATAGTGCGAAAATCGTTCGATGAATGTAGGTCAATCTGGAAATAGCGAAACCCACCGATGGAGACTATTGTCATGCCGATTAACATGCCGACGATCACTTCGGTGTTCGGTGATCTCGAATCACTTCGCTCGAACCGCGTCGTGAACTTTCCTCCTTTCCGCAATAACGCCTCGAGCGAGGAGAAGAGATTCTCGCCGATGTGCTCGGAGAAGCTGTCAATTAATCCCGTAAAATGAGAAAAAAAGAGAAGACTCTCACAGTCTCCATGAGATTGGCAAAACCTCGCGTAATACCACCTTGCCCTTTCACAGAGACCACGGGGGACACACGTAGACTTAAGCGGTTTAATCTGATTTCGAGATATCGGACATTTTGCTCATTTTCCCTTCACGAATATTAACAGCGACTGTATGCTTATCGATGGAAAAACATACGTCGGATGACATTTTCCCGCGCATTATTTTCATTCATGCTAATTGCGTTTGCGTTCCTCTTGTACTCTCGCAGCGTTATGCAAATGTTTAATTATTCATCGATTTTCTCATGCATAACAAATTTATTCACAATCGATACGAGAGATTACGTTGGAGAATTGTGGGACCGTAGCTTTTAAACGTGCTTCTCGCCCATGCAGCGTTTCGCAACGAAATTCCGATCAACTGATTTGGACAACGAGAACGTATGAAAATATCTCGCGGCTGATTCGCATTTAGAGTAGCCAGTTATCGCGTAGCCGTCGTAAGTATGGCGAATTAATCGGTAGCAAATGAAGTGTATAAGACTGGCTTGTGCTTCGGGCCGACTCTGTCTCTGTCATTTCAACGTCACGTGTCTGAAATACTCCGTCTATATCCGTCACTGCCCGACACCAAGCTGCTCGCATCAAGTATAACAGTCGCGCTTACGTATGCTCGTACGTATGTTCGTATAACCACCAGGGCCGCCTTAATTGGAATACTCAAAACCGCTCTCGGTAAATACCAGCTGGCGTTAACCAGGATTCAATTAAAGCTTCATTTTTCTCTTTTTCGAAACGGAAAGAAAAGATGCGAGTCAATTAAGCTCTCGTTTACTTTAACCGGTGTTTGCGAGGATGTTTCTGATGTAATTCTTGCTTGAACAAATCTATAAATTTCTTCTCTTACTATATAATTCGAGCTTTGTAATTTTTCGCTCGCGCATTTAATTGTAAAATTTATGCTTTCAACGAGTGTAAATCCGACTATCTTAAGACGGCCCTGCGCATCACGGTGCATGACCGATTTCCGCGTGAGATCGTGTGGGTGGATGGATGAACGGCACAACATACGCCGGTTGTCCTGCTATCGGCTGAGATGCGCCAGAATTCTCGTTATTAATTCCGTACCGGAATCTCTCGCTATAAATAACGAATTCTTCAAACCACGGTGGCACGATCTGGCCAGTTGAGTAGATACGCTGCTTCACATGTAGAATAATCAAAGAAAAGAATAGGATAAATGTAAATACGCGAGCACTTTTAGATTTTGCCATTCTGTTAACCGACGAAAACTTCGCGCGAACGTGCGAAATTTTCTCGTAAAATTTATCTAGACGCGAGTTTGTTGATAAAGAAATTTTGATCGCGCAGTCGACAGATATTTTTATGATTTTCCGCGGAGATAAGATAGTTACGTGTAAGATGTTACGTAATATAATCGCATAGTAAACTCGATTCCGTACTTTAAATGGGTCTTCGGCCAAAGATCTCGGGCGCGCTAGTTATCCGCGTGGGATAAGGATCAACTGAGAAAATTCCGGTAAACACGAGATCCGTTTTATTCCGGTCACATAGTGATCCTGCTACGTGACTGTACGTAAAATGCGCGGAAGAGCCAAAAACGTCACGGAATTTCATCGCGATGATGGGCGCGACTTCTCGAATCGATGCAACCTTCTTTGTGGATATCTTACGTAACCGGATGTTTCGGACAGCCAAATTGAAGTAAGATCGCAATAGATTCAATAGGACGTTTCGAGTGAATGGAGATTAAAGAGTGATGTCGAACCAACGTTATTCCCTGAGGATCCTTTTAAATCGAGTATCGAAGGCAATTCGTCACTCGAACCCGAACTTTTTCCAAGGCATTTTTATCGTCCACCCGAGACGGCGGCAGTCACCCATGAGATTAACAATCGAATGGACAAACTTTGGTATTAAACTTCGATAGAAAGACTATGGAATTCCGAAGTGCAGGCGCGCGATTGTATCTTGTCAATAAAGATTATCAGATGCCAAAAATTTGCATAAATATTCAATTTTGATAAAAAAAAAACCTATTTGCCACGCAAAGAAAGATAAATGTTTCAATTTAAAAATCACAATATCTTTAAATATTCCACGAAGAGAATATTTCTCAGGAACATTTCCAAGTAACAGTATGCATTTATTATTGATACACAAAGGCGTTCATCTGATGTATCAATAGATAAGAATGGCCAGGAATGGCTTTGGGTATCTTACGTTTGGAAGAATGATGTCGATGTACCAAAGTATCAAAGGACATAAATTGGAACGGAGTAGTAATAGTGTCTGAAACTCGGAGCGCACGATGCGATCGTAAAATCTGTCAGTGTAACACTGTGACATCGAAAACCAGTTCGGAGTTCAGAAACTTTTATACCCACTCTCACCAAATTTCGGGAAACTCGATATCGCCCAGCCGGATCACTCGCCTCGTACCGAAATGCTGTCGAGGACCTTTCGCGGGAGTAAAAGAAAATTACATTTCCCGTGTATTGAAGGCAAACGTTCCCGCAATTTAATTCCTGAAAAGAGAGCTGTGAACACGGCCCATATTCAATCGCTATAACACCAAAAGCGCAGTCGCGACGACGATGCAAACTATTTCCAAAAGTTTCTTGGTAAAAAGTAAAATAAAAAAACTTAATAGAAGCGAAATATATTTGTATTCAAGCGGAGATACTCTATATTTTCAACTTTTATCTCTGAATTCTTAATGCAGTATCCCTCGATCCGCAATTCTTCACTCTAAATCCTCAATTTTCAACTCTGACTCCCAAGTTTCTAACTCCCAAACCTAAGACTTCAATTCTCTTTCGTCTGCCATTTCCCGTCACATAATTGTTAGTTTAATAACAGTTGTCTCGAAATTCGCATTTAGTGTTATCACAAATAAAAGTGTTCATAAATTAAGAAACTGTCACGAGAAAGAGCAACTATAACTGACGACTAACAGAGATGTAGAGCAGAAGGAGTTACATGGCCGTGCCGGTGTTGCATAATGTCGACGAGACAAGCGGCGCGGACCCATTCGTTATTTCAATTGCTTGACGTCAATCCTGTCGGGAACACGTGCAACTTCCGCAAGCGGCGGATACGGCGGTTTCGGGCGACCCCGTGCTCGCGTGTTTCTGCCGAGTTGGCGCTACAAATTCGACGAAAAATTTCGGAAGCACATGTTCGAATGTGTCAATCGTCGGTGTCGGCAACCTCGGCTTCGGTTAAGCTCATTATCTGAGATACCTGCTCCGCCTGTGTTCGGCATTAATAAAGTTCCGGACACACGGGAGAAGGGGGAGAGAAACAGAGAGAGAAAATTGGTACCGCTGGGACACGAACGGGAACATGTTCCGCCTTGCAACGATATACCGGATTACCTCCGCTCTGAATTACGGTTGTGGATTATTATCATCGCGTATGTCGAATTATTACGCTGCTTAATCATGCTAATGTCGCTAACAAGCGAAATAGAGAGATAATTGACGCGTATTTATTGGTAAATCATTTGTATCAAAATAAGGTGTAACTTTTGATAAAGTAATTACTTTTTTTTTTAATTTGTATAATAAATATCAAGTAATTATAATTATTCTTGCTTAATATGCGATTATTCATAAAATTATTGAGAATTCTCATACAAAGGATATTCTATTTAATATAGAATATATTTTTCAACTGTTATTTACGAAATCTAGAAAGTAAAAATAAGAATAAGAAAAATAAGAAAATATACACATCTCTCAAGTAAAGAAAAGTAGAATACATAAATCATTTCAAAATAAATATTTCAATATTCTCGCGCTCAAACAAAATTAAAATTTATATGAAAAATTATAAACTTTTTAAAAATATGATAAATATGTACATAATCTATATTCAATTTTAATGAAGTATTTTTTTTTTTATAAAATAAGCTTCAGATAAATTACTTCGCTCCTTATTTCATTACTCAGAACGTTATTAGGAATGTAATTCTTCGAGCGTGTGATTTTCTAATGAGACCGTAACTAACCACATTAGAATGTCATAGAGGCAGGAATCCTTAGGGAATGTCCTGGATGGACGACGTCACGTTGAGTACGTCTCTCGGCGTCTATCGTCGACCGACATTTCTCAACACGAACTGACAATTATTTTCGACCGTACAAACGAGCGAAAAAGTGTAGCTATCCCGCTAATGACACGTGTGTGCAGCATGCAAGAATAAACAAGTAAAAAAAAAAACGATAATTTAAAGCGAAACTAGGTCGATCTGTCATTATAATACTATACAATTTTTATAATTAATACCGTCGAAGAGATCTCAATTAATTTTTACAGAAATGCATTATGAAAATTAAGCGGCGTTATCGAAGAACATGCTCTATTTTAATGTACCCATGCATAATATTTCATTAAAATTCTCATATTGTTCTTCCTCTGCTTTTCACCACTGACTACTATACGAGTGTATCACTGAAAGCTTTCAGCATTGTACTCGCTGCATTATCAAGTCAATCGACAAATGCACAATCGCGTCGCTCGATTTGCCTCGAATGCGTCCGAAGTGCCGTCGCGCGCGCGATGCCGATGTAGTTCTTTCCGGACCAGTTGACGCGGTGCACTTGGTGGCGATGCGGCTGCATCCAGAAGACGCGATCGTGAAATTTCATCAGCGCAGCGACAAATCGCGCATCCTGCAAATTTCTTTGAAGTATCGACCGTAGTCACCTAATGGATAAATGACCGCGCGATATAACGTCCTCTAGCACAGCCGTTTATTTTAGAGATAGCTTTTGCCTAGCTGGTCGTTTACGCTAATGGATCGACTCCACGCCCCGTTTTAATCCACGATGAAGTTACTCGGTGATCGATCAATTATTCTGGAACGAAGAAGGTTTGACTATCGAGCGATTAAGGACCGTATCAACGTCACGTCTTCGTGCCAGAGTGATGCACGTTCCCTTGAGCTCGACAATCTTGCTCCGGAAAGTGCATAATGATCTTAATAGTCTTTCTTCACTCTTGGAAGTTTAATAAAAACGTGACACAATTGCGTCTCCTAACGAAATAAAGTTAATTATATATTTACTTTGGTTAGAAAAATATACATATAGTATCTTTTTCACGAAGAACCGTTCGAATAACAAGAAAACGACAACTTAATCTGTGGCAGAAGAAGTCGCTTCTACGCTCATTATTATGTCACAAAACACAGTCTTCGGTATTAGGGCTATGGAAATAATTGAGAAAGAATCGCGGAACACGTTCTCTCAGGGCTTCGCTACGTTAACGAGGCTCCGCGATTTTAAAATCGCGGAGAGAGAGAGAAAGAGAGAGAGATGTTTCCATTCCGGGCACGTCAGTCACGAAGCTAGTTTCTGGACGAAGCGAGAACGTCGTTCCTGTCTCTCAGTCTCGACACACGCGAGCGGATCCCTTCGACTGTCTGAGCACGCACGCGACGTATAATCGGGATACGCTCGGTACGTGCGCAGCCCGATGACGGACTTGCAGCCAGCGAGCTGCAGCGATTCTGGGCGGAAAGGACTCGCGCCGCGAAACGGAGGAACAAAAGTACAAAGCCACGTGCCGGGAATGAAAGGAGCGGAAGTGCACCGCTTCCACTTCGGAAGGTCCGAGAGCGGAGCCATAATTCGAGTGTAGCGGAGGGATCCTTTATTCCGCGATAATCTTTAGTTGGCATGCCCATTGTATCGACGCCGCTCGCGTAATTTAATAGTCTCGACATTGTTTCCGAACAGTGCTAATGATATAATCGCGATTGACAATTCGATTCGCCGAAGAGTCGATTGGGTTTCTATTTTACATACATGGTATTACCATAGAAATCAATTTCAGGTCTTATTGACGATATTAATTATGGAAATTATAATTCACGATTTGGTCAACAGAACAACAATATTATGCTAATATTATGCGCTAGAACAATATTATACCAACTATTAGAATTAAATTATTATAATTGTTATTTGCGTAAAGGGCAACACATGAAATGCATTAGATACAATAATCAAAATAGTCTTTGTTACATAATCGTGTCTTTAATGGCTTTGAATGCTGCGCAATATTATTCGAACGTATTTCGCAGATGAAAAGAAGTAGTAATAATTTTAAGTCGTGCATAGAGAGTCGATCGTTTTTTTCCAGCTCGGTGGTCTACTGTGAGTCGCGTTTAGGCAACGCAAGTTAGGTGCTGAATCTCAATCACTGTGATTTCTTCGGGCGACGTTTTCCTGGAAACGCTCGTTGCAGGGCAACAGGTATTGAAATTAGCCCGCTGCCTCTCAACGAGACGAATGACGACGACGTTCGTGAGCGAACCGGAAGAAAAGTAAATGCGAAGAACTTCGAGAAACGAGGAACGAAGAGGACGCTTCTCTCGATTGGCAATCGATACGTACGTGACCGGCTTTCGAAGAAGAGCGACAACGAAACAACGCTCTCTCGGCTACCATACTGTATTCCAGGTGGATCGCGTTGATTCGGTCAAACTGTAGAGACGTGCCGCAGAATAAACTCGCAAATTCGTCCACTCGTAATTATATTTGCCAGTACAGATAATTGAAATAAAATATTGTGCTCGTTTGATTGAACGAGAACAGCTTACTGAGAGAACTTGTTTTTTTCCCCCCCGTAAAATTATGTTTGCGTTTAGAATGAGAGTTCTAATGGAGTGGACTTTATCTGGATGGAATTGTCATATAATAAAGCTTTAATTGATAAAACTGAGATTCTTGGTTAAATTACGAGTTAAATTTATTTATTGTTAAATTTAAAGATATGTTACCATTTTTAAGTACATACCATTAATCATAATCTTGTGGAATTAATTAATTGTGCAATCAACTATGCCCTTAAATTTATGAAAAATAGCTTATCGCCTAATGCAATTTACCACTATTTCATCACTACTAATCGGTTTTGTTGTGTAATAATTTGCATAATAAATTTATAGCCTTCTTCACGAGGCAAAAAATCTCCGCAAAGTCGTTCGCATTACGACGGGTAAACCGTAAATTTAACAAGAGCGTTGGAAACTTTAAAGCAGCGCACTGAACATCTTTCGAAAGCGCGACTCACAGAACGGCGAACTTTAATTACTGTAGGTTATTAGTCTTCCGCATCCGTAGGTATATCCGCAATATCGAGAGGTAAAGAGTTGCAAGTTTGATGATTTATAGACATGCCAAGTCTTGAAAAAGACCCGGCAATCGAGAAAGTGGAGCAAGACGACAAAAATATATTGTCCGGAAATGTCACCATTCACAAGTATTACATTAAAAAAAAAAAAAAATGCAAAATAGTCAAAGAATCAGAACACACAAAATCGGAAAAATAGCACCGTCGCTTTGAAAATGTGTTATTCATGAATTCATATATCCCTATTTTTCCTGTATTTCTCCCAGTATTTTCCAGATATTATTTCATTCCTCTTATTTCGCTATTGTGATTTTTCAGAAGATTTGAGACATATGGAGCAGATATTTCGAAAAAGAACGTCTTCGGACAGTGACAGTTCGGGGGCAATAAATATTCACTATATAAAATAGTTTCGTCAGATTTACATAGGACATAAACCGTAATATTTCTATACAATCTTATTGAAAAATTCAAAACCCATATAAGAATTAAATACGACTGAGTTACTAAAATATATATTTCATTACAGATACTCCTTCAAGAATATTATCTTAAATACCTTTTCCTCCTTATCTCAGCCGATAGATTTCTCTCGGAGATTTTCTCGACGGAACTTCCTCCGTTCATCGATTCTACTGTGACCTGAAATTACAGACGGTTGACCTGCGCTACGATTGATAGAGATGATTTCACCGCACGCGAAATATGTTATTTTCACGGAACGGATCGTTCTACACTGACAGCGAGTATTATAAATTAAAATTGGTATTCGTGGAGTGCGCAAATTAAACCATTCCGCGACTCGCAACATACTCTGGAAAGAACGGTATTGCATTCGGCGAGAGAAATATCGGGAGAAATAATGAAATATTCTTTATTTTCCTCCCACAGCTCATAGAATAAAAATTATTTTCTCGCATTCGCTTCCGCGCAGAGAATAAATCAAACAAATTTTTGCTACATTCAACTATAAATCAATTCTTTCGCGCTAATATTCTACTAACATTCATTGGATTATTAAGTGTGTGATTATGATATGGATTAAAATGATATTAAATAAATATATTGCTGGAAAATTATTTCATTTCTCACGGTATAAATTCTAAAATTATTTGCCTCATTGGATTTATGGTATTTATATTCATATTATGTAATAATGGTCAATTGTTGACAATTTATTTCCCAGACTTGAAACACAAGTACTATTAATGAAAATTATATTATCGCTCATTATATATTAAATTTCACTGTAAAATGAACATGAAACGATTGCTAATTAACATTGTTACATCAAATTTAATATTATCTTTGTATTATTTTAATTCAACGAAAATTTCCACGAGAAATTCAAATAGCAATAAGAAGATTTTAATAACTGTATTAACTATTCGTAAGACTTTCTGAAAATTAGATACAGCTTAGATATGCTTACACGCTATTTCGCTCCTCTGGATTAGTCGCCTAACCTGTGCGAGACCCAATGGTCTATGTAGGTCGACCGTAAAAGGAAACTCGCGGGAAAACGAGCCCGTAAAATCTTGCGTGGTAACTTTGAAGCGCGCGTGCATCTATGAATTATAACAGCGCAAGCGGAGTTAAGGACATTCAAGAGAGAGAGAGAGAGAGAGAGAGAGAGAGAGAGAGAGAGAGAGAGAGAGAGAGAGTGTCACAACGTTTTTAATAGCCTTTACAATGAGGGGCGATTACACGGCAGTGATTAAACAGTGAAACGACTGGATAAAATATTTACGGAATTGGAGCGGAGTCGGATTTCGCGTGCATAACTCCGGATAGAGATCGGCGAGTATGTACGAAAACTGCGGAAACACGACACGGACTATCTATCTTGCCCGGTAGATATTACCAAGCTGTCTATGGACGTAGCGGAGATGCATTTTTCCTCGGCTTTGTGAGCGCTCTACAATGCGCCGCGGCGGAGTAAAGCGCTACAATAATTCTCCGCCCGACTGAGCGCAGTATGCCTTCTTATCTGCTTTGTAAGATAAATGTATTGGATTTGTCGCGGTATTATCTACGGACTGCCGTAAGAATTATGACAGATAATAACGAAGTGGATGATTTCTCGATTAAGATAAACCAATTCCAATCCTTTTATCTACTCGAGTCTCGCTTGGTAAAATGTACGTACGGGATAGGATCTTTAATTCTTTCGGTCCGACATCACTTGGAAAGTTGAAGAATGTCAATACGAAAATCGTTCTACATTATACATTGATTCACATATATTGATTTTGTTTAACCTAATTATCAATTCCCGATATTCGTAGTACGATAAAAGTTCAGGAAATATTTACAAGCTTCTGAAGTTTTAATAGTTGAAAGAACGTTTGCTTCATAATTTCGATGTAAAATTACAAGGCATTAATATAATGGCTTCTTTTATTTGTGCGTATTTTTCTTGAACAATTTCTACATGAAAGCGCCGTTTCATCAAGACGATAGCCACCATCCATCCTTTCCAGTAAAAAACAACTCGTTGGACATTTTCGAGAAAAGGAAATCACAGTCCACAAAGTAGAGAAGCGGAAATCACGTAAACTAGGATTGCAAACATTTGCTCAAAGAGTTCGGACTTAGTAAAGTTCTCGTACTTCAATTCAAAAACTATTTCTTTGAGATGATAAAGTTTTATAATAAATATATATTTTTTTGCTTAAAAAATGCTTCTATTTTACTGAATAAATTTACTAATCATATTTATAAATTAGCATCAATTTAACGTTTAACGTATTTTTACGATAAATAAACGCGAGAGGACTATTAAATCGTACCATTAATAATAACACTGCAAAGTAAAAAAAAAACCGTTAAAAATTCAACGATTGCCCCGCGAGAGAACAAAGGCGTGTTAAAAATACATTTCGAGCGAACGCATTTCGAGGTGTAACCAGGCGAGCGCGCGTAGAAAATGTGCGCGGGGAATATTTAATTATCGCCATTTCGTCGCTTTACGTGTGTCGGCCTCTGGCGTTAGCCATTCACTTTTTATTATGTATAATGTTTGTCACGTTCGAACGAGCACACATACAAATTTCACGTTAATTTCTCGCTGATATCATCTCTCGAAAACACTTGCATCCGCAGCCACGAAAATCATAAACGTACTATACGCAATATGATCATAGGTATAAAATAATTTAACACAGTGCAGCCGGCAAAACTAATAATCGTATTTTATAAACTAAAGAAAAATTAAATTTTTTAAAATAATGTAAATTTTTAATGACAAAATACGATTTCGATTTTTTAAATTCCAAAGAAATGAAAAAGAAAAGTTTAAAATTTTCATGATTGATCGTTTATGTAAAATCACAATTGCATTTATTTACAGTAATTTTTACTTCAATAATTTATATATTTCAATTATTTTAAGTTACGAAATATTTAGTATATATTTTTTATACACTTATTTATCACAAAAATACAAGTGGATTCCCGTTAAATTAAGGTCAATTTAATACATAAATATAATTAAAAAATTTAAAAATAAAATAAATAAAAGATTAAATATTTCATCGGCAGAAATCATTTAAACATGCTAGTTCTCCACTGCAATTAAATAATGGCGAGCGAAAATATGATATGCAAGCATTAAAATGTTTCATAGCAGAAACTGAACTCGAAATTCTTTGTACAGAGATTTAAAAAAATATATAGAAATGTTTGATGAGCACAAATGAAAATCAATGGATAATAAATTTTTATTTTCGCGCGAAGCACAATATGCACGATAACATACGCGGAATGTTTATAAACAGAAGATAAAAAAACAGCTAGACTCGATGACAGAATACGATCGCAATAAACATCGCGAGCTGCCGCGGTGAGCTTTAATCAACGCGAGTAATTAATCCTACACGAATTGCAAGCGAGGCACGTCAACTACATCAGCGGCTTTAATTGGGCTGAGGAATCATCGAGCGATTCCACGCACTTGACGGCCCTTAGATATCAATCGAGAAGTTTCTTAATAGCCGAGAGATCCGACTCGAGATGCCGCACAAGAAATCAACTTATTTACACCTCCGCCGCGTTATTAAAGTTTCATAAAAAGTTCATCGGTGTTATCGATCCTCTTGTAACAACCGACACTCTCGTCTTCCCTATCGAGTCTCAAAGCTTACTCGAGGTAAACGAGCTTTTACGCGACGATCCAAATCCGATTGAACACAAAATCAAAGTGTACTGAAAACTTTTATAATATTTATAAACTTACAAAAGTTTAGTTGTCGGAAATATAGCACATTTCAATTTATATTTACTATACGAGCACATATTTTTGTTAAAAATGTATAATAAATTTAAACTTTTTGTTGCCTAATGATATTGTCTAAAATTTGTAAGTTTATATTCATAAGAATATTTATCGATTTCTTGTTTATTATTGATATTATCAGATATCTTTTGATTTTCTTATATGTAAATATTAAAATTTGCTTATTAATATCAGTTGATTGCTGCAATATATACAAATAGTATCAATAGAAAAAATCAAAATATAAAATCAGAATAATAAAAATTTGTTTGAACAAAAAAAATTAATTACAGTTAATTAGTAATTCTAGTTATAAGCCTAAATTTTATGGGATATATTATTTTATAATTACTAATTTTAATCACGTATAACAAAAATAATTATAGTTTTAATACTTTAATGAAATTTTCCGATTAAGTCTCCAGAACACATATATAAACTTATGTATGTCGTATTTAGCTTTTAGCGACATAAATTCATAAAAATGCGTAAACGTCAGATTGCATCATGTAACACAAAACATAATGCGCCATCCGGTCCGCCATTAGTGCTCTTAAGCTTATATTTTAATGTATTTACGCGCTAGAAAAGCTGTGATAAAACAGCATAATTCTCACGGCAGAATTCTCTAGTATTCGTATACCATTTTGTTCAATGTAATCTTAACATTTATCATTGCGGATTTTAGGCGCTTATGCACATTGAGATGTGATTAAATTTTGCCTTCTGATTATTATTACCATAATGAATATAATTTTATATTATCTCCATATAAAGTGCATATCGTCTACCGTCCTTCAATTCCAAATAGCATTCCGAAATGATAATAAAATTTGCTTAATTCAGAAATCTAATTCAGGGTTGCTTCTCCACGCTGTTCCGAATAATTTCGCGAAATTTCTCTGTACACGCAATTCACGGCTCTTCCCATTACCCAACCACGAAGGTTTAGTACAAATAGTGTGTAAGGATTATTTGTCGAAAGCAAATATACGCTACAGAATTTCCATTACTCTAATTATAACGATGAAGCCAAATATAATAATTCTCTCGCGCACAAGTGAAAAGTCTCAATGAACTCATCTACCGAAATACTCTAAGTATTCGTAATGTTTCATGAAAATTTAAATCCCTACAGCTTGAAATTTCTTTTAGAGTAGACGTAAGTACTATGTGAAAGATAGTGATAAATTAAGCTATATTCAGAGCCTTCAAAAGCAAAACTGATTGACGTCGTCCAAGTTGCGATGTAAAGATTATTTTTCAGAAAGTTTAAAAAAATTTTGATTGGAAGCGCTAGATACCATTATTTTTAACTAACACAATTCTTTCAAGAAGATAAAGAGGAGCATCTTGAATTTTGAATGTGCGATCTGCCTGATTCTATCTGCGGTGATTCGCTATTATCGAAGCGGCAAAACGATTTTTAGATTTGTTGCTCGTCGACGTGCAGGGCGATGATTGATGACGAGAATATTCTGCGAACGGCAAATCGAACAAGTCTGAAGACTTTTTCTCGGCGGAGGAAACTTCTAAACTTCGCCTTGTATCCGCGGCAGAACCTGGAGCAATCGGACCGTTCGCGCCGATGCGATTTGCAATTCAAAGCGAAAAGTAAGATTTTCCGACGCACACCGGCGCGCGGCGGACTGGCACATGCCGGGCGCGTTTCAGAATTTAACATTGATAACTCACGACCGAATTAATCGCTGCATATTAATGAGGTGCAAACTCACGCGGCGTTAATGTCACGATCATAATGTCGACCGTGTGAAATCGCCGACTCGAAAGGTTGGCGCTTTAGAAAGCACGGTGCTTTCTTTTATTCTCGGTTCGACGTTAATTTACAATTCAAAATTTTCCACGAAAGAAGGCCAATTAACATTTCATTTCACGGAGGCGAGCTCGCTAAAAGTCCTAACATGGAAACATACGAAGCTAATTTGTATAATTATTTCACAGTCATTCAATCATTTATGTTAAAGAATATCTATCGATCAGCGAAAATCAATTATAATTAATGTTAATAAGCGATGCCCTACAAATTTCCACGCAAAACATCCAATTTAGAGCGCGCGAAAACGCATCATGTCATATTGCGAAATGACGTTTTCTACATAATTACATAATTTTGCATTCATATTAACATGTAAAACAGTAGGCTGACTAACAAATTTGTCATTTTCATGAGACGTAAAATCGCGTGAAATATTTCTTCACTGTGTAGCGAAATTCGAATTTGTAAATTAAATGATTGATGACTGGGAAATCCACGATACGATCGATGAAATCTTTATTCATACCCGTAATTTTTTTTCCACCCCTTCCTTCCTCCGCGATTTATCAAGGCGCAAAGCTACGCTGAGCGGAAAAAACCCTCTGTTACACAGTATTCAATTTTATGGAGCTTTATATTTTATTCGAGCAAAAAATTTCCAGAGAAAGGCCGTTTTGCGTACGAGAGTTTAAGTGCTCTATTGGCCAAGGGTTAAAGTGCATTAGATGATAAAGCGTTAAGGTGTGACGGCTAAATGTAGAATATAATAACAACCGCAACGTTACGGGCAACGGTTTACGTTGCATTACGTTATTGCAATATTACGGGCGTATAGGTTCTTTCCATTAGCGTACTTGTAATCCAGCAATTTCACATTATAATTTGAGGTAGTTATTCGCACGCGAAATGACACGGCAGAGTTAACAACAATGCTCGCCTTCGGAGTAAGAGCGTGCCTTCGCATATGGGGAAGATGGGGATAAAATGCAGTGACCGCAGCCCATTATACGAGAGTGTAAAAGAATAGAGGGATCGGCGAGGAGACATAATTCATCGTAAATATTGCACCGGGTCGCTACAATGATGTGTAGCGAACGTAATGATAAATAATTACAATAATGAAAGTGAATGGTTGTTTGCAAGCTCCGAAATATAATGCAGCTCTAAAACCAGCCCAATTGATATCTCTCGAAATAATGGCTATTAATATTCTGAACCGTAAGTATACGTTACGTATAAAATAACGAAATACAACAGGATTTTCCTTCGCTAATAAAAACTTAACTGCGAATTATAAATTGTATAAATTAAAATGTTCAGTATAAATTAAAATGATAAAGTGTAGGAAGAAGTATAAAATATACATATAAAATTTATGACAAATTATTACCTTATTTTTAATTAGTTTTTGCCAAGCGGACAAAAACAATTATGGACAAACTTGAACAAATTATGATCAATTAAATGCTATATTAATTTTGTAAAAATTCGCATTTCGGAATGCTAACTTCACAGATCTTAAAAAATGAGTTTTTTTTTCGTAAATTAATATAAACGTTGATTATCGCGCTTTTCCTCATGAAATAAGGATGGCACTGCATTCCCTTGGATGCGAGAATTCGCGGTGTGAATGGAATGCGGCGTATTCACTCGCCAGAAAATGCAATTTCAGAATCACAAACGGCATGCCCTAATGTAAAACCACGGTGGTTCCGCTTGTGATTCACAAAGTCGCCGAAAATTACGCTTCTTCAAATCCCGCCCTCTTTTAGGCAACGAACGCCGTAACTGTTTTTTTATGCGCCATTATGCCCTCGTAACGTCGTTTTCTACAGAGCGTGATATGCCCTGTTATTTCCTTCATACAGAAAGAAGTGCCCGGGCGCGGAGTAATACCCCATGAGTAATTACGAAATTTGCATTCTTCCATTTGCGCGGGCGAGAATCGCATCGTCAGGCAAAACGAATAAGTGAAAAATAGAATTCGTATGATGTAATCAAGAAGGACATTATTCTCTTTCGCATTTAGCACTAACGATATATGCGTGGCAAATACACTTTGAAATTAAAATCTCATTCAATCCTTCCTCGCATTTTTTTTTTAATAAAGAGTGATTTGTAAAACACAGTTAATTTTTTAAACGCCCAAGTAGTTGACGTCCAAGTTGGAGAGCTATGGACAAAAAGGATGACATTGGAATAAATTATCGTTAATGACTTTGGCTCGATTAAGAAGTTCTGAATTAAAGATCTGGCAATCGTCCCGAGACGATTCTACATGAGCTCGGCACTTGTCGCTGTTTTTCTCGCGCTCATCATTCTTCTATTTCTTCTTCCTAGATTTTAGAGTCTCGTAAAACACGTCGCAGACGTGCGTGTTCGCACTGCTAGTTGCTGTCGTTAATGTCGCTCCAAAGGCGAGTAAATACTTTCAATTCTTGGCGATACTTCCCGTCCGATAAATTCGCGCGTTCTCAAGGGTGATAAGCTAGCACGTAGAGCAACTTTGTCAATCTGTCGACGTCTTTTACGATATTCGCTGAATGAAGATCTCTCACCGTGGCGATTCGCTGGGCACGTCGCGCGCGCGTCCGTCTTATCGTCACCCCGTTCACCCCGAGAATTATAATATGGCGACGAAGGGGAATTAATTCGGGTTAAAGTTCCGGAAGTGAAGTCGACGCGCGGCCCTCGCGATAACAGCGACATGACGTTTAAATTAATCTTCACGCTCCGGCTGAAAAAAACGGTAATTGAATTGATGCAGTTGTTACGTCGCCCCCTCGATTCATACCGTCTAAATAACGAATGGCTTTATCGGCTCTTTCAACTTCAATAAACAACCTCGTTTCTTCGCCGATCCATGGCGAAAGTTTAATAATGAAACTTTGAATATTGCACTTTCAAGGAATGAAGATAATGTAGGCGTTACGGAATAAAGGAAAGCACGTTTTACACATCGCGAGCTGCAGCGCCAGCAATACCGAACTCGAGGCGGAGAAATTTCAAGAAGAAAAGAGAAAGAAAGCTTAGGTGGCGGAACAATGGAACAATGGATGGAACGTGCTAATTCCGCGAATGTTTCGAGATCACTAATAACGTCCCCAAGTAGGGACAACAAATTCTGAAGGGGAAAAAGAAATGTTAAAAACAGCGTATTGAAAAGCTGCGCACGTTTGAAAAGTTATAAATAAAAAAAGTCAGAGAGAGAGAGAGAAGTATAGTACGGATTGGCGCACAATACATGTTTCTCTGTGGCGATCATAAAAGTAACAAAATATCGTGCTATCAAGTTACTTCGAAATAAAAAAAAACAAAAGAATTTGTGGGAAAAATGCGATGGGACGTGCAGTGCTCTTCATACGCTCGAATGTAAGACGAATGTTACTTGCAGATGAGAGAACGCGTTATAAAACGGGGGAGGATTTTCCGTACACGGGTCCGCTTCTGCGCCAAGCAATCTCTGCAAGACCGTGTCGTAATCGATACGATATTGTCATTCCGTTCACGTTCGTTCTTACGAAAAAAATTCCCGACTCGCAATAGAGAATGCGGAACGTATATGCGAGGAGACGCTCGCGGGAGAGATGTATCCAGAAGGATTTGCAGTACGTAATACGGTGGGGCTTGTTCAAATATTCCTCCGATGTATCTGATACGTCTGCGATACCTCTCAGCTTTACGCGCAGATGCACGCGCGTAGATCCGTCGCATGATTCATGCGGCTCATGCGTGGCGTACAGCCGACGCGCGCTTTCCAACAAGCACGGCCGCTATTTGGCAGGCCTTTCTATTGGCAATAGGGAGATAAGGGGTGTGTAAGCTCCTGTGACAGGCTCCGCCTCGAAATCCAATTTCGAGCTTTGGGTTCTGCCTTCGACTCTATTTTTGCTTGTCGCTCTAGAGAGCGAGCGTCTCCTAGAGCTCCTCTGGTATGCGCATACTTCCACCCTAAATTTTTGCCGACATTTCTACAACGCTCAACGCTCAACGCTCAACACTCTCAACGTTCCTCAGTCGAGACTTTTGCGCTTTGTATTATGCAGATTGCACAGTATGTCTCTGCATTAATCCGACTTTATTAAATCTAGGTCACACGCTTCAAATTTCTCTTCTTTTTTTTTTAATAGAGAAAAAATATGTCGAGTTCCATTATATCGCGTTACAGTTTTAGCGAGCGTTGTTTCAGTGACATCTCCTGACATATTTATCCTGACTTTCTTTAGCCAAAGCTTTGGAAATTGTAGTGACTGTGTTAAGCTTTCGTATCGTATTAAGCGATTACCTTTAACCTTTTCAAAGATGAATAAGATCAACGTTCGTTGTAAAGAAATTAAGGACAGTCAGTTAACCATACTTCACGATATCAAGTATGTGCTCCAAAGGTTGCAGAAGAAGCAGTTGTGCGCGATATTCGAACGAAAAATACAGTCGACTTCGCCAATAAATATCTAACATTTTCCAATATGACCCGCATGGTCGGTGGCAAGGAAGCGATCGGGAAGGATAACAGCGAATCGAAGTAATTCCGAGTTGCCTGTTCGAGCGAGCGAGAAAATAATGTTATCGCCGACCATTGTCGTTATCATTATTTTCGCTATTCCATGATTGGATTTCGTTATGCAAGAAAAAGCCAGACCGATATTGTAAAGGGAGTTAGCGACAAAGGTGCTCTTGAAGGAATTGAATGTAAAAAAAAATAGTGAAGAAGGTGGCGTAAAGCTACATTTTTACTGGGGGAAAAATGGGGCGCTTTATCGAATCTTGAAACTCTTTTCGCCAGCGAACGATATAAAGTTTCGCAAAAATTCCCGCGATTTGCTAATAAATTCTTCTCTTTCTGTCGAAGCAAAATGTTGTATCAGCACGAACGAATCAATCTCTCGCGATGATTACGCGTGATAATTATGACACGTAGGAATATAATTATATCACGTACAATCTGACGCGACGCGCACGTGCTCGCGTCTTCACTAACGAGCGATTTCATAATACTGCGCTTCGTTAATATTCGGTTGCTCGCCTGTTTTTTTAAGACATAATGCCGCGTGTTCACGCCAAAGAGACGTGCCTTTATACGGCACGAGCCACTTTTACCTCCCCATGCAATCATCGCACCGGCTTAATGCGCCGGATATTCCTTTCAACGTCTCTATCGCGAGCTGACATCGCGATCGTCATAGAAGCGGGGGAACGTATTATGACTTTTTGGACACTGATACTAATGATTTCTGACAGCGCCTAACGGAAGCATAAATAAAAGAGTTTTAAAGAACGCGTGTGCGTTCTTTCGTTTTAGAAAAATCAATTACGAATTGAAAAAATAAAAGCGTTAATCGAAATCGGTTGTATAATTCTTGATAAATATTTTTGAAAAATTACATTAGTAACGAATGTTTGTTCGTTCAATGGTAGTATTGTGTATGAACGAAGCTTAATTCTTCTCGCGTGAAAGTCGCGACAGAGGCGTGAAAGAGTGCAGCTGTTTGCCGTGTCACGCTAATGCGCGCGGTAGGTAGAATCAGATAAAAACCGGTTAATCCATCTTGTGTCGCGCTCGTTTGTTACAAGCGTTAAATTACAAGATTTACGACAGCGCCGGGTGCATTGATTACGATAAGTTACTTAAATCGACGACTTAAGTTTCTGCTGACTCAGATTCAATCTGGACGAGAGCTGCGTAATTATAGAAACAGACCGTCCTATTATATCGGCATTATATTATCATGCACGAAGAATATACGTTTCACTTATCACATAAAAGATTCGCTCGGTTAAATGTGGATGTAATATCGTGAGCAAGTTCTGCAAATCATCCCGCATTAAGTTGTAACTATACAAACTGAATAAGATTTTTCGTAAATAAACTGAATTTTCTCATGAAATGTTTTGAACAGTGTAGTCGATATTTCCCTGTTAATATCCCCTTTGACAAATTTGAAATGCATTATTATTGAACGGAAATTCGATCGAAAGCCATTAATAGTTACCCCTTTTTGATATTTAATGAAATATCGAAACATTGATAATGAAATCTCAAATTAAATCTCTTCGCGTCACATTCTACATTATTTCAACTCGTAATTAAATTTTATTTAAAATTTACAGAAAGAAAAAATTGAATTTTGTTTGTCAAATTTATAAAAAGTCAAATAGCTCTAAAATCTGTATTATTTAACATAAATCATGTTTCTTGCAGTTATATCTATTTTTATTATTTATTACGGATTCACCGCGAGTACATTTAAACCGGCTTTATTAATGTATGAGCGTATTTATACGAAACGTCGCTAATAAATTGCAAATATTAGATAGAATTTTATTTCACAAGAGCACTCGTGGTGCTGTTAATTAGAATTGATAACGAGTCGCGTAAAATGAATGGTGCAAATAGGTTTTCCGAACTTCCACGCTAACGCAAGTGGTACATTATGTATGCGTCGGACGATAGAATTTTTAAAACGGTCTCGGTTTTTTCGTTTTTTTTTTTAAGGTCGGCGAATACGATCCGCCTTACCATTACGCAGCAAATTTACATATCTAAATTCGCATAAATTTTCTTTCAAAGAAGGGCAATTACGAAAGATAATTGTTGGTGTACTCACTTTTGCGAAGTCGATTTTTAGTGTGCAGCAGCCGGAGTATATGTCTGCCCCATGTAGCGTTTCCTTTGCTCTGGTTGCTGATTCCACCGTGTCAAACGTGATGATCGGAACTATTAGTTAAGGATATGTAGCAACTTGTTTTTTGCAAAAAAATATATATAAATTTTAAAATTAACGCGGATGTAAACAAATTCGATACTTATAATAATTCGGCAATAATACGTAAAGTTTGAAAAGCTATAATTATTACGTCTTCATTTACGTGATAACCAGTTGACAGTTAAATTAAAATTACTTTCCCTTATTTAAATGTATGTCTTCAATAAATATTATGAATAAAACGATTAAAAAGATATAACAAAAATATTTTCAAATAAAATTACTATATATATAAAAAAATACTATATAAATTAAATTATATGGTGAAGCGTAACAGTCACCAAGTTTTACGTTAAATGCGATAAAACGTATCGTTCCGAAAAGACGGAAATCTCATGGAGTTCACTGCGGCATTACAATGTTGTTTTCCCGCAAAGTGGCCGTCGCGTAGTATAAATCCGACATGACATAAAGTTCTAACGAATTTATAGTCACACGGGATACTGCTTGACTATTATTTGGATCGTAATAGTCCGGAATATATCCCACTAGGCGGAGCTTCTCCGAAAATACTACTCCCGAGATAAAGCTCAAAAGCCGTTAAACATATTCGCGTATGGAATACGCGGAAGAGTTTGCGACGAAAAAATCGTGAGCCTTCCCGTCAGCCCGAATCCCCGTTATAAATCTTCATTAGGCCGTGCATGTCTTGACAAAGTTTCCCCGGCTCGAGAAAGCGTGTCAGACG
Source organism: Tetramorium alpestre (assembly GCA_021460005.1). Lineage (NCBI taxonomy): Eukaryota > Metazoa > Arthropoda > Insecta > Hymenoptera > Formicidae > Tetramorium > Tetramorium alpestre. The sequence goes on from JAJVSH010000031.1 coordinate 654,194, forward strand.
GAGAGTTGATCCCGCGGGCTTCGGAGTTCGCCAAAGGTGACCCTTGACTTGCGTGTTCAACGCGCTGTTACCCTGAAGTTTAACGTGTAAATCAAATTTGCGTGAAAACGCGATGGTTTTTTTATTCGCATAAAATAAACCCGTTCCCCGGCAGCATTGTTCGAGTACGGTTGAACTCAAAGACATCCCATGCATTTTTAAATCGAACTCTTTGTACTTGCTGCTTGTCAAAATTTCAATGGCGAATTTTTCAATAAAAAAATTTTAATTGCATTTTTAATCAAATTTCCAGTGAAATGTAAGATCACGGAGATATTTAATCGATTTTAAAAATTAACGAATTCCAGTAAGCCTTAATAATAATGAATTTGTTAATTCTTTATATACACCGCGGAACATCTGCAGTCGTAAAATAGTATTACGCTTGGCAAACAGAACATTAACGATAATTTACTGCGACGTTAGCGCGAGCGCAACTGAATTTAAAGTGTTAATTTACGCAATTGAGAGTTATACAGTGTCTTCCGAGAATCGTTAACGCAAACTAACGAAATTGCTGGCTGGCGATCGCCAACGCATACCCACATATATGTATACACGTAATAAAAGCACCACTGTATGAGCGAACTGTATTGAAAAGGATATTCAACCATAGCCTGCACGCCGTTTTTCTTAAAGATTACGATGCGCTGAACCTGCCCGCTGGGTGCACTGATCGTGTGCAACACTTCCTGCAACAGAAAAGAGGAATGCACTTTAACAGATGTGTGCGAGGATATTTTAGGAGAACATTTTCACACTTTGTTGATTTAGGCGATGGTGCATCGCATTTCGGTGAATTCTCCGAAGGCAGTTTAAAAGCAGAGAAATGGAGATAATTGATCTTTAATTAACTACATCTCGAGTTTCAAATTAAGAAATTAAGAAGAAAAATATTACATGCAATACACATTATCGATCTAAAAGAACAAATATGTAAACAAAATATTTCATATTTTCGTCAAAGCATACGTGTTTTTCATCTATATGAAATCTCTACTATTTTACAAAATAAAGAGATGTCAGATTTATAAATATTTTTCAATTGCATTTTTTGATAAACTTAATTACAATTAATTATTTATGCTAATTTTAAACTTTGTTTTACAAGTTATATAGCCTCGACATTTTTTAATTCAATTCTACCGTTTTCTTCCACATTATATTACACACACTTGATGAAAAAATCTATTTGACATGCATCTATTCATTTCTTTGTTCTAAAACGCTCTAATTTGTTGTCTCGAAAATAATTGATATCTCAACATTGAAGCAATCCATTTTTTCCGGTACTGAAACCTGTCATTAAGAGAAGCGATAGTTCTGACGCACCTCGTATTTCCGTTAACCTATTTCGAACCTATTTCGAACACATGATCGATGCACATCGTATATCATGAGCTGCAAATCGAACGAAGTTTACATGGTGCGTTCTCCAGGGCATCCCCATCGGCGCAACAACGTATGCGAGGCGTTCGGTATAAGTTTTGACTGCCCTCATGCTCGCAACGGATCCAAACAGAAAGTTTGCATGGCGGAGGTAGATTGAGAGCCGAGAGGTCAGGGAGCAACACGAGACAAATGGCAAACTGCATTTGAGCCCATTCGTGAGTGTTATATCCGAACAGACGCATCGACAACACCAACAAATTTCTTCGGTGAAAAAGTCAGACTTTTACGACGACTATTTTTCATTTGGCGCGTTTCATTTCGCCTCACTTCATCTCGTGCAGCGCGGCCGGAATTTAAAGCTTAAAATCAACAATATTTTTGTACCGTTAACTTGGGAAATTATAATCAATTCAGATTTAATTATTCAAATCAGTCATTGCTAGATCGCGCGACTGAATCAATTAATTCGATTATTGGAAATTCAAATATATTAAATTTTGTAAAATCCTGTATTATTATTGAATCTATAAGAGATATATGCTTTTGTTTCTTTCGCTTTATTCTCAAATAATAATCTAATTTTATCGATTCTCAATGCTGAGAAGTTACAACCCCGAGAGAGTTACGCGGCTCAAGATTTATATAAAATGATCGATTTAGTTAGGATTTATCAAACACAAGAGACAAATCACTTCGGAATTAAGCTAACTAGACATTGTAACACGAAACAGAGTGTAGGACAGATTAGAGAGAAAACGGAGTTGCAACATGTTCGGCTGGTACTGATTTACAATGCAATTAGCACTCTCTAATTTAATTCTTAATCCTTAATCATTAGAATAGTACAAATAACGACGACACACGACAAAAATTAACACTTTGCTGTACGTTGATTAAGCGTTAACTTTAAATCAATGATTCATAACAACATTACACACACATATATATACATATATAAGGCTTAAGCTTCTTGTGACTAAAATTATTGTTTTTTGTTGATTTTCGAATATACTACAAATTAAATGAATAACTTTTACGAAGAGAAATATGAATGGAACACATACTGAGAGAAAAATATAGTTACTTTTGGCCCTCAATCATAATTTTATAATATTTCTAACAATAAATAAACTATATGCATCATTATGTTAACCATAATTATCGTTAGAAATATTATAAAATTGTGGTTGAGGCCAAAAGCAACTATATTTTTCTCGTACCGTGCCGGTTACGATGCAATTGAGCGTCTTTTAGCGATAAGCGGTAAGTCCCGGCGACGCGGTCGAAAAAGGTGTTAAGCTAATCGCGCAGGGGTGCGACAAATTTTATTTTCAAGATGGTCGATAATTGAGAGTGTTTAGCAGCGGGCGCGTGTTTACCTGTCGAGACGCCAGCCGAGGAAATCTCGAATTTGCGCGGCACGAGCGATGACACGACGTGGCTCGCTGCCAAAGTAGCTTCCCCGCGAGGCACATCTCCCGCACGACTAGACGAAAACACGCAACTAGTGGAAACTCGCATCTGAGTCACGCCGTTTATTCGGGAAAAATACGGTTCGTCGCGCCGTTTAAACGCAGTCTGAATACGCGAGACGCGCCAACGTATTATCCCGCGCTCGCGATTAGTCATGCTATCACGGGGGATATCGAGCCCGCGACGTCTGAATAAGGCTCGAATGAGATTGTCGGTCTCACGTCGAGTGGATGCAATCTTCTGCTATGAAGGCCCTCGCGCGCAATCACGCCATAACGATTACATAGATTTTATGATATGCCTAAATCATCATGAGTATAACAATCTATGTTTCCATATCTCAATTATAATTGATTTACTTAATTATAATCTAAACTTAGAATTCAGAATTATTCGATTGTTAGGTCGCAATTAAATTCAATTACTTGAAATTTAAGTATATCAAATTTTATAGAATTTGCATCGATTTTGTTCAATTTTCAAGGAAGAACAAATTAGTTAGATTTTGGGATGCTTTTATTAGTCATGAGAAAATCAGGATCATCAATCTAATTTCACATGAAATATCTCATTTGCATTAGTCGTATAAGTCCCAAAGAGAGCAGCTTGATTTCTGGCAAGCGCGAAATATCATACGAAGATCATTAAATAGAAACGGAAATTCGATTTCCGTTCGACTCGAGTTCTCGTGACACTCGTTGAAAAAGATTGAAAAAAAAACATATACCGGATAGAACCGGTCGAACGGTCGATGTATTAATTAAATTGTTTCGCAGCTTAATGAAAAAACGCGAGATACGCTGGATTATGTAAAATTGTCACCGTATCCGTGAACGGTCGGTAAATTTTTATGCGCCGCACAGTGGGGCCGATTCGCGAAAAGCTGGTCAAAAGTCGAAAAATGAAGTTTTAATTTATGGGATTTAAAGTACATAGATATTTAGAGTAATGTTCAAAGAATATGTAACGGCACTTTATAAGGGCTAATTAAGTATACATGGCAGGTATAAGCCAGTACAAAAGGGACCTTCGCACAAGTAACAGCTCGAGCGTCCGAGCTCATGTTCAAGCGTCATATTCAAAAATTCGTAGAAAATCGTAAAGTTAATCTTTTTTAATTCTACAAAATGGATGTTTTAAATGGAAAAGAGTAGTTTATTATCGTATTTGTCAAAAATTATAACAAATATAGATAAATTAACAATTACACAGTGTTTAAAGTGTAAAAAAATGAAAACTTGTGTGCAATCGTTTCAGAAAAATAAAGAAAAGTTAATATATCCCGCAATATCCCGCGGTGAAACAAATTTTAAATTAAAGTTTATATTATTACGTAACAAAATTTGCAAACACTAGCTGCAGCTAGCTGCATNACCCCAAAAACCCCTATATACCAAGTTTCAGGTAAATATCTTAATTTTTCGACTTTTGACCAGCTTTTCGGGAATCGGCCCCACTGTGCGCCGGTCGCCGCTGCATCCAGCGTGCGTCATGTAATATGTATGATCCGTTGCATTTCAGATTGGCTTATGAATAGAAGCGAGGATTCGCGCGCGTCGCCACTGTCATCGGTCGGTCCGCATTTTTCGGAGATCGCGCGCGCGACCGGCGAACCTACTCGCGTATCTAATTGTCCGAGCTGTTGCCCCATCCGGGTCGTCGACCCTCTTTTGTGCCCGTGTGAGATACGATGCCGGTAAGAGAAATCCTTAGGAAAGGAGAGAGAGAGAGAGAGAGAGAGAGAGAGGAGTTCGGCCGCGATATAAATTCAGGAGCGGACGTTTTCGCGGACGCGACGCACAAAGCGGAGCTCGCGCGAGAAAGAGCAAGAGAGAGAGAGAGAGAGAGCGATAGCATGTGCCCGCTCGCCCGCTCGGGATCGCGATAAGGAAAGCACGTAATCCCTTTGTCCCGCGAAGATGCATTCGCCCGGACGGAGTGCATTGAGCCGCGTGCAAACGTGATTTACCGAAGCTTATCTGCAGCGTTCTCGCGACGGAAAAACGTTAGGCGTGAGGGACGATCGTTCTAGCGCCGTTGGAATAGATATCCAAGATTTCTCGTTAGAAATGTTCAAAGCATTGTGGATGGATAAAAAGATAAAAAGATCTTGTCGAAAATGCTAATTTTCACAAATTAATTGAACAGTTAACATATTACAAGATACGTATGTAATGGATTAGAAAAATCAAAATAAGTCATCTTCGTGTTCGACGACAGTGAATGTCTCAAAAAGCTAATAAAAATAATAAGATGTAGATGTTACTAGATTTTTTAGACAGGAACTTTTTTTTAAATCAACAGCCAATAAATGAGAATCGACTGTAGGGGATAACGCAACTTACATTTACGAGACAACAAAGTGCAGATACAAGAATTACTCGCTTGGGGGTCTATAGACGAAACGAGTCTCCCGTCCCCGATCTTGGGTCGAATGACAGTGCAGTTTGCCGGTAGGAGAGCTGAGGGGTTTAATCCTCGTTCTTGAGCAGGTCAGGCAGTAATAATAGATCTGCTTCGTCGGAGAGCATCAATCAGCGTGCGCGCGCGCGGGGGTGAAGAGACGTGCCGTATCGTCTTATTTAATTCATTCGGCATTCTCATGTATCTCCGAGCGTGTTAATACTGCTAATCCGCCTTCGTTTATAAAACACAATCGGCACTGAAAAGCAGGGCGGTGATTTATAACGACGTCCCACGACCGGGGAGATATTTCCCCGCTCTTTCCGGGTTGTTGATAAATATTCTACGTCGGCTCTTTCGCCTCCTCGATGCCAGATGGTTCCGGGCATAATGCTCGCTTTGTGCCGGCGAACGAAAGCCACCTCAAAGCCCGACCCGTCGACCGCGAAAGACAGAAACGCCGCGGCGATGTCGCGTATTAATTAGACGGGACACGAAACAAATGTGTACGGTGGAACGGAGCATTCATTAATACATCGTAAACGTCGGACGAGGAACGGAGTAAAGCGCGAGTTTGGAAGTGGCCATAAATTTCGAAGATCGCAAGTTTCACGATGAAAAATGACAAGCGCGCGTATGAAAATAAATAACGATAAATTTATTAAAAGCTCGGCGGTAAATCAAAGTGAACGGGGTGCGACTATGTGAACATTTTAGCTCTTCATCTTTAAAATAGAGAATCTCTGCATTTTAAGCTGCAAGGTCACGACTATAAAAGACAGCAAAATTGTGCAGGTGAATTTCTAGAAGGAACGCCACATTTCTCGGGTCCATATGCCAGTGACAGCTTTCGTGAAAATCACCATTCCTTTCGAGAAAATCGAAGGGAAGTCGTACGAGGGATTTTCGATGTGGAAAAAATTAAGGATAAAGTTTTCCGCGTTGAAAAATCTGCCGCGCAGCGATCTTTTGGTGCCATTGGGGAACGAGGAGGGCAGCGCGTCCAGCTTCTAATCCCGCTCCAATCCCATTCGCGCGAGACTGGAAGCGCGTGAAAAAGTGATGAAATGCCCACAATTACGACATCAATTTGCCCGACACGAGAACACGACCGTATACAAAGACAACGCGCCGTTACACCTGAAAACTAGGATATTTCCCCCGAGTGCAATGCCGGTGCACCCCGTTGGGGTGCATTCGATATATGCGCGCGTGAGCCTAATAAGCGTTGGCATACTTGCGCGATGACAAACACGACAGACGAATTAAAGGACGACGAAAACGCGACGCAATAAAAACCCGTAAGTATATTCGCATCTTTTTATACAACGAGAGCGATAGCTCGGACGCTAAAAGATCAATCAGAAGTATTCTTTAGTCTTCTTAATTTTGAATAAAAATTTATTCCATATTATCGCAAAAGATTCAATTGTTACTCTCTAAATAGCAACCGAAAACTCTCGAATTATTGGATGTTATGTGTTCTCTAACTACAGGGTACATACACAGGTAAACTTGACTCTCAACTCGTGATTTCAATCTTAACACACTCTCGTCTCTAATCTCTAAACTCCAAGTTCTCAACTCGCGAACTTTCATGTAGTAACCTACATCCTCTTCTAAAATTGAACTCTGAATTCTCAAGTTGTAATTTATATCACTATTTTGCGCGAATATTGATGATAAATAAACCCACCTCAGCTGGTCAGCTGAAATATGATTTATCAGCGAATACAATATTTCCGCCGAAGATGATAAAAAACGCGAAAATATTTTAATATTTGATGTTATTGGTTTTATCGTCGATACGACGATTTACTTGATATTAATTCATAGTTTCATTAATATACAGTATATACGCTGCTTGTATAAAAATATTGGAAATTTTCATGTGATTAAATATTTAATTTATTATTCAATCGAAAACAAAATGTACAACATCATTTTATTAAAATAGTTAAGCATGCATTTTAATGTCGATATACAATTCATTTTTAATATATGCAGTGTTTATCGGCACGAAACAATTCATAAAAGATTAATGGAGCACTCATAAACATACGCCTATGTCGATTTTCCGATTATCAATCATGAGCATCAAAATACAATTAGAATTACTTCTTGGCAATATAGCGCGTCTCTAGAGCAAGAGTGTTTACTTACTTCTATTTGAAGTCAAAATTAAATTTTGTTCACTCGAGGTAATCTTATTTTTCGGGTAGTTGAAGTTGTCGAAAATCTAATTTCCGGCGGATCTTCTCGGGGAATCTAGCGAGATCGGTACCGGGAAACTCATGGTGCAACTCGGCAGTGCAGCCAGACACTAATTGAACAACACCGATGTAAGCCGCGGGGTGGTGCGCGGGGACACGAGGGGTGTACGAAACGCGAATGCCAGAAACCCTGGGCGAGCAATAGCCGACGAAAGAAGTCTCAATTTTGCTGCCAATTTCTCGGGGGAAATTCGTCGGACTGCGCGTCGGATGATACGGATATCGCCTCGTGAGGACGATCCTGGAAGCGCGTGATGCCGTCTCGCACGCATTACTCTCCCGCATGCGATTGTCGTATCGCGACCCACGGCGCGGAACGCGTCGCACTCGAGAGAGGAGAAAGACGAGAGTGTCGGTTACGAGGACAAGACAAATGAGTGCCGTGCGAGATGAGAGAGAGGAGTCTCCGTGCGGAGAGAAGCGGCGGAACACTCAGGAGACGACAGCTCATTTTTTCGGCCTTACTGAAATCTGGCGTCATAACTGACCTAACGTGCGCCCTTTTCTCCTGTTCTCGCCTTTCCTTTACGAATATAAAATGTCACGCGATACTGCCAGGACGGGAAAACTATGGCCTGCGTTATCTCCGTATATTTTGCAGTAAATGTGACAGTTTCCCGTAACATATTTCGACTATATATAACATTTTAAACTTTAAAAAATATTGCGTTTATTATTTTAAGAAAATTGATGGCAGGAAAGATAATAAAAATGAATTATAGAAGACAGCTACAAGAATGATAAAATAGATGAGTGCAAGATGTTTTAATTAAAGCACATGAGATAGACGGCTATACGAAATATTCGAATAATCATGTAAAAATAAAAGCATATTATTTATCGGATAATAATAATGTCAGGTTATAAAAATACATTCTCATATTAAAAAGATAACTTTAATCTGTATTTTGTCGTAGTTATAAATGTTTTTAATTAATACTTAATTAAATATCTAAGTTCAATATTTACTCATTTCGTATAATAATTCACCATGTAATTATTAATTGTCATTTTATCCAAAGCAAATAAATACGAAAGAAAATTCGACGCCCGGATAATGCGGATTTAAAATAGTCCCTCGACGTCTGCGCGTGTGCTCAATTTCAGAGATCTCTGTTACTCCCTTAAGAAGGTAAAACTCCACCCTAGAGTTCTCTGGAATGTTGCCGGCCATAATCATCCGCTTTCCTAACACACAGACATCGTACACACGCGCACATGGAAAGACGATTAAGGTCAACGCGCACTCACTACTTTCGGCGGAATCACTGAAGGCTCTCTCGATGGAGCTGTATTCGAAGCGCATTTCGTACCGGCGGTCATTGTTTCGGTGTTAAAGGCATTACAACGTTGCACGTGAAACGTCGGTTTTACGTCTACGATCCCCGGGATAATTTCGGGAAATTGGGAGGACAGGATCACATTGCCGCGTTTGATGAACGGCACGACATCGCCCGCTGAAAAGCGAAGCGATATTTCCTCGTTTGGAACTTAAATGCGCGTCGTCTTTCCGCAATTTCGCCAAGTTTCGATATTAAATACTACGATAATTAAATTTCAACTACTCAATTCTCCGTTAAAGTACTTACGTAAATTAGGTAACCCATATATAAAGTTACTTACGCGAAGTTTACGTAATAAAATAACTGTAACTATCTATTCTCTTCAAATTTCCCCGCGGGATCTTATTCAACCTTTTCAATTTCGTTTCGATGAATTTCAACAAGCTTAAAAATTTTCAAGCTTGTGACATACAGTGATCTATTACCAGAAAGTATTTACCTCGTAAGAACGATCTTTTACAAAGATCAAACTTTCAAAACCTGACATTTCATATCCAACGACCTAATATTTGGAGAAGGAAATGACTGGGACTCTTAAGATATTGGCTATTCAAAAATCGAGGGATTTCGATATTAAATCGTGTGGCCAGATTACATAGATTGTGGAATGAATTTAAACGAAGATTGAATTATTAAATCTTTTTGTTATCAAAAGAATATTTGCAAGGGAAATTCTGGTCAGGTATGAATTAAGCCACTTTGAATATTTAAAGATCATTCGGAGAGCCGTAAATATCTGATATTTCATCCGAAATATTTCAATATGCGAGTCTGTAAAGTTGGTATTCCGAAATGCGAATTTTCACAAAATTGATATGGCATTTGAATGTCCATAATTTTTCCCCGCGTTTATCCATAAATCATTCTTTTTATCTACTTTGCAAAAAAATTAAAAATGAAAAAAAAATATTTTATCATAAATACCACTAAACATCGGTAACGCAAGCAGTAATTGCTGTAAAGCAAGGAAATTCAGAGAGAATACCAAGTACCTAGAAGATTTTTGTGGGAGTTAAAGACCAACCGCATTTGTTAATAATCATATTTCACCAGACATGAAGACCAAAGCCATCTGGTAATTAAGCCATTCCAAGGGAAACATTTTCCAGCGACTGGCCTGCATACGCGAAAAGGTTGCTCCACGTCGTATCAAGCGGGAAGAGAATACGGAAAACTTTTCAACGAGCGGCACGTGACGCGGGTCAGGAAAAAAGTCGAGGAGCTAAGGCTCCAGAGTGACGTAGATCCGTGCTACAAGGAGGACCTGCTTTGTATTTCCCGAGAGAGACAGGAGTCCGTTCTTCCGGCATTACGTTATTTTGTGCACTTCTAAAAGACCTCCACATGGCGACATATGTTTTTGAAGAAAATCATTCGACGTATATGATTAACCGTTCGTAGAACGGCGCCAACTCGATAACGCGAGTAAAAATTTTCAAGTTTCGAGAGGAAAAGAGATTTGAAAAATACGTCTCTTATCTCTGTTACAACAATGAATCTTTCTATTATGATAATAATGGTAGTAATTCAGTCAATAAATGATGTTAAACAACCAAGGGAAAGTTTGGAAAGCAATAAATGATCCCGCTCTCGATTTTCTCCATTTTCACCGAAGAAGTATCGACTCTAAGTTGGCCGTATGACCTTTCATTGAAATATAACGCGGTAAATGTAGGACATCTTGTACACGAACGAAAATAGTTTTCAATGAAAAAAAAAAAAAAAAAATCGTGCCGTTACAACAAATGCGAGTTTAAAGTGTGTCGCGAGAAAAAAAAAGAAATCCGTATGTGACCCTCGTCATTATCCCTCGGAGGCAACAATGTGCCATCGAGCAACTAGTGTCGATGCATCCAACGATAATGCTACGTCAAACCCGGAAGAGGAGGCGCACGGGCTTATCTGAAGAACGGTTATGTATTTCGGAGTAACATCGGGTGCACCTTATCGCGAGCGGAGGTCGTACAAAGGTAACCGTCGACCTCGTATCGCCGAATACGAGCTATCCCGCACAATCCTATTAAGGTCAGCGCGCAAGATACGGTCGCCGCGAATTTGGCGTATCGTTGATTTCCATTCCCGAGCCAATTAAGTCGGTCTAAATGAAAAGAGAGTTTAAATATATTCAAAGGGTTTCCGCGGGCAATTGTGCATCCCGGGGATGGGCGAGTAGATTCACCTACGTTCCACTTTGTATCTGAGTTTCTAAACTGGATCCCGCTCGGATCCTAATTCAGCGTGTCACGCAAATTAATAGCCTGCTAACGGGATAGCTAATGGCCTGAGAAATTCAAGAAGTTACCGCGGTAACTGCATGGAAGGCTTGTTGGACAGGCGCTTTGCTGTCCAACAAGCGGTAACTGCAGATAATTACTTCGCCCAGCGTTTCCATTAATTCCGCGATACTAAAAATTCGTAATTAACGAACAGTAAACGCGCCACGTGTGTAGCGCACGGTCATTCTAAAAGCGATAAATCAACTACGCGAACTCTTCATGAAACGTTACATACGTTCTGGTCATAAAAACTGGTCGCTTTGTTAAAGGTATGCATTCTAAGTGCATTCAAAACAGAAAAGGGTCCATAAATTATACTTTATTTACTAGCGGGCTTCAGTGCCAGGTGAAAAGATGCCAGACGGGACATGTCGCCACCATATTTTAGGCGCGAATATTCTTAAACGTAAAAATACACGATACTAACAAACCTGTCCCGTAAGACAATATAAGATAGTGTTTCGCCGGCATGCGCCAGGAACTTCCCTCTCGCTGCTCGAAGTAGTTAATGATGCAGTATAGGAAATAGTTAACGAACGGCTGCGCGAAGTTATCTACTCCGCGGCGGGCGTTAGGCGAACGAAATTGTTGCTCAACAAGTAATAACTGGCCGATCATAATCGCGTGCTGTAAAGCAGGCGGGGCCCTTCCGCGAAACCCATAAAGCCATGCACTCTCTCTCAATGCGGCGGATACTTTGCGCAGTGGAAACTGCAATCCACGATGGTGGATTTAACGACGATAGCAACGGCAGTGGTTGAGCACGCGACGGTGTTCTCTTTCTCTCTCTCTTTCTTTCTCTCCGTACAGCTCTTTCCGAAAATCCGGATTTCATCCTTCTTGATCCTTCGGCGTTCTGTTGTAAAGAGCTTATACTTCACCTCGCCAGCTATCGATCGGCGAGTGTCATCGACGTTCGATATCCGACCTATGTTGTTCCGTATAAAGCATAAACTCGCTTACTCCGATATCGTCGCTTGAAGAATATTACGAGCTGCCAGAAAATCTTGGAGAATTATACATAGACAAGTTATGAGGTTTTAATACGAGAATCTCGGAAGAAGTTAATTTTTACAGTTGAAAATTTACATAAAGTTTCTTTACGAGAAGTTAAATGAATATTTTCTCTTTTTGTAGTCATAGTGACCGCAGCTGTCGTATCTCGAAATACTGATTTATCTTTGCGAGGCAGCCCGCGTGTATTGCATATCACAAACTGAAAGAGTTATTGTGGCTCTTTAATGCTTTACTCTACGAATTGGGTTAAGCAGGATTTAAAAACCGAATGAAACGTTGAATTATGTAGAATTTGCAAGATTAAATACCTTTTCCGTATGCTGAAATTATCCGTAGGGTAAACCCCAGATTGCGGTATGTTACTATAATATAAACACGGAGTAGCACGGAATACATTAAATTCATGAAAATTCAAATAGTTGCATAAATATTACTCATTATTTTTAAATGTAAATTTAATCTGTGTTGTTAGCTTACATAAAATTTGCATAAATTTTGCTCTTATACTTTAAAGCACAAAATCTTGAAGTATATATAATTCTTATAGTATTCCGAGAGAGCTTTGTTAAACATTTTCAAGAAAGAAAATGAGAATTCGATAGAGAGAGAGGGAGAGGGAGAGGGAGAGGGAGAGAGAGAGAGAGAGAGAGAGAGAGAGAGAGAGAGAGAGAGAGAGAGAGAGAGAGAGAGAGAGAGTTCTTCAAACTCTGAAGTCTTTCAAAGCACTGATATCCGAAGGCTATCAGATCTGCAAAATGCTTATCTTCAACTATATTCTGAAGTGACTGGAAACTTCGCAGAGATTAATTCCCTCGAAAATTTACAAGAAGGTAGATCCATCATGCCTATTTTCGAGTTCATATCGCTTATCGAATCCCCGACTACGTCGCACTATTGATATATTTCTAAAATAAATGATATTAAAAGTCGCACAAGGAACCCTCCGCGTTTTATGTGTCCGGGTATATGTGTATTTACGGGAAGCCATCGACCGTGTTACTGCAATTACGGATAAGATTAAGGGTGCTTCGATGCTCGTAATGGACCTGTAATGTCGTCGCCAGAAGTAAGAGACTTATCTACTGTCCTAATACGGAATGACACATGCCATCGATAGCGCAGCGCGAAATCCCGGTTATACGGTTTTCGGTTATTGCAAGCTTGAGAGTGATAAGAGGGTGAAAAAGAACAATGTCTACCAAAGGGATTGAAGTCATAAATCGAGGAGGCTGTTTCGATACGAAAATATTGAATTGTGTGTTGCGTCCGTTATAGTTTTTCTCTCTTTGTTTTAGAATAGACAAACAAAAAATACCCAGACTTAAAAGTTATGATTATTTTATTGTTATTCGTTTTTTAATTTTTCATTTCAAGAACATTGAAATTACTTAATTTTGATGAATTAAGAAAAAAAGAATGTCATTTTTGCAATGATTTAATCTGATTTTATTATTTATTTTACTTTCTTCTTGAATAAAAATCTGAAAACATAATACCATAATTTATATAAATGTCATTCAAAACGGAGATAAAAATTTTCTCTTTCAAAAATAAACAATTCAATAATTTCTTTTGAATAAAATAATTAATCTAATTTATTAAAGAAAACGTTCAAACAAATTGTATTTAACAATTAAAATTCTCTTGCTGGTAATCGTATATTTTTTTTCAAGTAGTTTGAAAAAATAAATTCACTCATCTAAATTATCTCAAGTAACAATATTTTTATTTTAAAATGCTTTTTCTCTCAGTATTTTACTCGTTATCAAAAGGAATTAATGTTATCTTAGACATTAACAAATCTACAAAATAAAACGCAAGCTATGCAATTTATCATTTATCGCAATTAATTTAAAGCGCGAGAAATAAAATATTCAGCGTGCGTTTATTTCATAATACACTAAATATTTTCCTGGCCTTGTCCTTCCTGGTTTATTTCTATGACAAAGCGTCGCCAGCGCGCCGTGTTGTCACTCGCGTAACGGAAGCCGCCGAGTTTGTCGTCGCATTACCCATTGAAACGCGTTCGCATCAAGTGTTAAGCGATACCATATGCTATTGTGTCTCGCAGTTACGAAGCGATTAGCTCGAATTCGTAGGCGACCGTACCTAACTTTCGGGATCGTATCGTCGACGATATCTCGCGCGATTGACTCGGAATGGAAAATCGAAGCGATAGAGAATGAGAAATATAAATCGTCGGTTCGCGACACGATGTACTTATCTCTGCCTTTGCATTGGCGTATTTTGCGCTTTGAGCTTTCGGTTTAAATGCGATTATCTCGCCTGCCGTTCCGAAGATCAATAACGTGGAACAATATGCAAATCACATCGCCGGATGGCATCTTCCGAGGGAACGAGAAGCTGCTGTTATATCAATTGCACTACTAAAAATTCAAAATTGAGGATACGGTGAATATTTTGTGTACTTTACGTTTTACGTTTCTTTCGTAACACCGTAGATATTTCGAGAAAATGAGTCTGACTGGCGCGCGGCCTTGGTTTGTTTTGGTAGCGCATCGGCGCGCGACCCATCCAGAAGGCCGTATGTCGCCGTACTGTCATTTGCGTGACGAGACTCGAGCTGGCAGGAAGCAGAGTGAATCGCCATGTGTTTGTGCGCGTGTGTTATGTATCATCGTGTCTTCAGTTGATCTCTGATCAAAATGTGACTATTGAACTGCTGTGCATCAAGTGCATCGAGAGAGAACCCTTCATTGCGACTGCTGTGCATCAAGTGCATCGAGAGAACCCTTCGCGACTGAGTTTTTTTCATATAAGATTTATGATCGTACATATAAGCTCTTGTTATACATAGTTAAAGAGAAAGAGAGAGAGAGAGAAAAAAAGAGAGTTAATACATTAAAAAAATTGTTTTATTCATTTATTCATATGATAAACGCTTCTGTAAATTTTGTGAATTTAATCAAATTTATTACTTTATACGCGCAAATTCCAAATAAATATGACTCGTAGTGTATTCGCTCATTCTGTTTGCCCCGCGAATTAATTACGTGATGTTCATAAAACCGGGTGGTGGAATCGCGTAAAACATTCATACTTTCGGACAGGATCCGTCGATGCAAGAAGTGGCCTCGCAAAAAAGCTGGCTCCGCGCGGAATATTTCTATGTAAATTCGGGAAAGTCGGGAATTCATGAAAAAAACGTAATTCGACGAATGCGCGGTTCTGCAGTTTTTTTTTTTTTTTTCGTGAAGAAATGCACTTAAATAATGCGCGAGGGATGTAAATTACGAACGCGCGAAAGTACCACCAACTTAATTACGCTGTAACTTACGCTGTAAGCTGTAAGTGTCGTTTCTAAGCTTCTAAATCGTGGCTTGACTTGCGCGTAAACACGAAGAATAGCTCTTATAATTTGAATTACTGCATGAGGTTTTGTACAATTGAGATATATTTGGATTTGAATTAATTTAATGAAGGCCAGATGTCCTTACTCTTAATTTCTTTCTACCTTGAACAATATTAGAAGGAAGGTACGTGTCACAGATACGGATGGATATTTTTCTAATATTGTTTAAGCCTCTGACATTTTTTATAAAATTAACTCAAACACAAGGATATATCTCAAGGATATATCTCAATTACGTACGAAATTGCAACAATCCGAATTGTAAAAGCTGTTTGCTAAACTCTTGGACACTACGAAGAGGAATTAATTTTTCCCAACTACTAGAACTAATAGAATTGCAATGGCGGCTCAAATATTCCGGTACATGTTGCATTTTGTCCTCAAATTATACATCTGTATTTTTCCGCGAATCTCGCAGCTAGCTTTATGAATATTCCGAGAAGCGTGCTTCGCCGCACTTAAACCCGGTTTTATTAAATGATACCGCCAGCAACGTCGAGCGTTTTCACAAACAGCAAAATAAGTGTGTACGGCTTTCTATCAAAGTCGCAGAAATATTTACGGACTACATTTACCTCGCTATTTTGTATAACAATGAAATCTTCCAGTTTTATTGCGGCATTTTAATATGAAATATTAGGAGAGTTTTTCACATTATGAAAAAAAAACCGAATAGTTAATTGTGTAATAAAAAAATATAATCAAAGCCTCTCGCTTTCTTGGATATATTTTTAATGTTAATATATTACTAACCGTTACAATATCGTCTCGTTAATTTATTGTTGCGCGAAATATCACCGAGTTATGCTGTTGCAAATAACAACGGAGTGTATACTATGGCGCGCGCACTCCGCATGTAAATCACGCAAGTATCATAATCATGAGAGCATCGTTAAAGTCTGACTGACGTCATCCAACTCAAAGCCTCGACATTTTGCACGTCCTTTGAGCGAGATGCGCCGCATCTGCGCGTCCTTTGAGCGAGACGCGCCGGATGCGAAGTTGTACTTAGAGTTGTGCGTATAGTAATATCCAAATGTTCGCACAAAGACACTCAAGTAAGATGTGCGAGGTGTAATAAAGTCATAGTGCACGACACACGGTATTGTTCCGCGTAAAACTTACGGCGCGAAACCATAGATTTCGCCGAAGATTTACGCGCGAGCGAGAATGCAGTTTGCCGACGGAATGCATCAAGGAAGAAGTTGCGGATAAGAAAGGTGAAAGCGCATGAACATTCTCCCGCGGCCGTATCTGCATAAAATTGATACGTCGAACAGGTGGGTGGATGCGATGATAGAAGACCGCGTTATCTTCCGCCGTAATATGTTCCAGAGGCGAAATATCTATCACGATTCAAAAATTCCCCGAAGCGTCTCAGGAATATTGATGCCTTCAGCCGCGCAAGCTGTTTTCTCTTGTTTTGTAGTTCTTGTATTAAACTTTTATGCTTTCTCTCTCTCTCTCTCTCCTTCTGTCCTCTCTTTCATCACTTTTCAATCTCTCTCTAATAAAAATATATACCACAAAAGAATTGAAATACCTTTANTTCAGTCTATAATGTTAATTATTCTATAATTTTATTGGGATACTGCACCCGAAATTGAAAAATCGTACGTCTAAATCTCTTCCAGTAAATTTTAACTCAATATTAAAGATTTTGTTCGCGATTTCAAAAATGGACAGTTCTTATTTCCGGTTATAAAAATTATCTTCGCTTCAGAGCCGGCCGAAGCAAAACATTTCAATCACGTCTCCCGGCAATATTTCTTGGTATACTTTATTAGTTTCCGATATTCGATTATCGGATATTTCGAGCGTGAGCACAAATATCAAAAACCCAGTGCTGCTAATCGGCGAAAATCTGCCATTCATGTATGATCTCTGACCTTTATCCGAATGGAAATTTCATTGAATGAAAAATATAGGACCACAAATCGTGGCTTTTATCCGTAGTACGTTTGCCAGGCAAACTTCTTAAAACATTCAGGTGATTTCGCGACTGGTATACGTGCACGATGAAATTTGAAGAATACTGCGCTTCAAATATCTACGAAAGAACACCCGTTTTGCGGGTATTATTCGCACCGCGTGTATTACCTCGAAACTGAACAGTACTGCAGTCAAATCACGCACCTGTGAAAAGAAATCCCTTCGCGCTTCCTTAACGCTTACGGAAAATCCTACTTACGAGATTAACGATAACTACATGTGAGATTAAAACAAATTTATTGCTGTTTGCAAACCGTTACACATTAAAACGTAATAACATGCATATATATATTTTTATTTGCGAATAAATCTAGCCAAAAAAGTAATCAAAGAAAGTTGAGAAAAACTCATAAAACAACACGTCAATTTATCCAATTTCTTATACGCATAATTCTTTTGTTTGCCGATCGCAGAAGAGTTCATAACGCTGACAATGAGTGCAGATATTTTCTACTTATTTAGTACACTATAAATCACGGTGGTAATTCGCACCGGGAGTATAAAATATTCAAGATATGATCACGACTCACACGTGCCCGCCGCAAGATAAGTCGGGACATGTTTTTGAACATATAGTTAGTTTTCCCGTGTTCTCGACGCAAGTCGGTATATCAAAAGCTGTCTAATAAACTCGACCTTTACGAATATTACCTGCGATATGTTCTTTCGTCATACAGCCAGAAGGGATACTTTCATCCGTTCATGGACTCCATTAAGATAGAAAGCTTAGAAATGATCATTGTATAAAGAGAGTCCAAGAAAAAGTTTCGATATATGTATATTAATCTAAATAGTCTAGATTCTCAATTATAACTCAACAATATATAAATATTCTCAGTCATTTTATAAGTCTATAATAACAATGTATGGTGCAAACATCGTTAGTAAAAATGAAAAGAGTTATTGTCGTCGCATAAAAAAAAAAGTTATAAGTTTTATCCCGCAAAGCACATTTTCCCCCTTAGATAACAGTAAAATGTGACTGTCGTATTGAGGTTTTTCTTCTGCAGAAACACAGATAACTGACTATATGACCTAGCTTTCATCCGCAAAAACCTATCCCGCTCGTTTATCACGATTTCAAAATACAGTTCGCTGCTTAGATTTGCATACATCGACGCGAAATGTGGGATACGGGATGCGGGAATGGCTGTATTTATTGCGAGTATAATTAATGGAAAATCCCGGAAATTGCACGCATCATAAATTATATTTTCTCTCTCTTTTCCATTCTCTGATATAAAAATGTTATAATTTAAAAAAAGCGGGACGTTAAATTAGTAATTAAAAATTATAAAAATATTAAATAATATAAATATAAAAATATTATAAAAATTATATAAAAAATTGATATTATAGTCATAAATTAATTATAATTATATTAGTATAAAAATAACTATTTTCAGCTATGTTAGTTTTGATAAGAATTTCTCTCTAATATAACATTTTTGAAATTGGATGTATGTCCTTTCAGCAAGTCTCCTTTAATTGCGACAAAATTGCGGTTTCGCATTATGTCTAATTCGATATTGGAAATTCGTGTTAGTCCGTGCGATCCTTTAAAAGTCTGAAAGCGAAACGGCGCGGGCGTGCACCACCTACGCGATCAATCTGCATTTGTCGTGAATCGATATCACACGAAAAGCAGCGTATATATGTGATGTAGGTATGCAGAGTCAGGCGGTTGTGATTAATCGTCCCCAAATTCAAAGCACAGTTGATATTCCATTCCCCGCGATAACAAACAAATTCCCTTGATATACAACGCGCTCACTGTTCTGGACGTTGGATAATGCATCGCCATTAGTAAAAAATTTCGTAAATGTGACTGGAAAAATGATGAGAAAAGATTAGAGAACGTGAGAATAAAATTAGATCTCTCCGCGCATTCTGAATAAAAGTAATTTACGCGCGATTATTATTACGTGTGATTGATCTTTTAGAGATTAAAGATATATTCGTACTTCGTGACCCCGCTACAAATAATAAAATCATAATTAATAAAATTTTAATGTTTAATAAAAGAGATTTTTAAAATAAGATTTGTTTTTAAGCAAAATTTAAAGACTACGTTAGTGAAAATTGTTTGGACGATAAATTTAAGAAAATAGCATAAATATAAAATATTTAGAAGCGTGACTCTAATTCGATTAAATCAAATAAGTTTTAATCTAGGAATGTTATTTTCTAATAAATTTCCATTTTTCCCTTTCACTAGATAGACATTTGATAGAAAGTACACTCGGGTAGAAATATGTAAGAATTTCGAAAGGGCGGCATAAAGCTAATCGCCAAGAATTAGTTCCACACGAGATACGGAAGTTAGAATGGATCTGATGAATATCACGCATGTAATGATTAGTCCAGTCTATCGAGATATATAAATCTACAGCGTTACAAATTCAAATCTGTTTTTAATTGAGATTTAGCATGGAATGAGATGTGGCGGGCTATTTCGCCCGCGACACAGAATGCGGAACCACGTGCTTTCACGTGCGTATTTAGTGCCGCGTCTACGTTCGTTCACGCGCTTGCTCTTGCTGTTTTATATATAGATCGGCACGGTGTAGTAACCAACTGTTAGCATTGCCGACGCGTACTGCCAGTAGCTAATAAATGTGAGACACCATCCGTCCCGTCTATTATATCTTTTAATCGAAAGCTCGCGATGGATTTAAGAAAAATCGTTTTATTATCGTAATATTATTTTACTCATTAATTACTTTAGTACTTCAATAATTAATTTGATATTATGATGCATATCGTTAGGTCTCCTTTTTTGTTATAAAATAATCATATCGTAAAAAAGATTTCTTTGTGATAAATATATTTCTTGCGCGAGATAAAAATCTACATTAAAAAAAAAAGTAATGTAATAAATTAGTTATTAATTTCCTATCATAAAAATTTATTTCAAATCAATTTCACAAATAAAGGAAAAACTTATTATTTCATGTATTTATCGACTAAGAAGAAAATGTATTTATGAAACTCTCTCTCGTGCAAAATATCCGCCACGCAGATAATTTCCGCGTAATATAATACATATTTTTTTTATGGAAATCTACTTGAGGAATGCAACAGTGACCTTTCCGTTTCCAGCGCTTTCTCATATTTTACAATTTGCGAGATACATTGCGCGCGTGACGCAATTACGGGTACAATGTAGCGCGTCCACGCAACACGCGCGGGTCTTGCAATCCGCTGCAATGCGGCTACATTGCATATGCATAATAATCGGAGGATAATAACCGCCCACGCGACAAACACGTAATGACAGGTTGGAAAGTTCGCGAGAGGCATGACCGCCGGAAAAAGCCTTTCGCCTGACGGAACTTTATTACTGTAGTTTGGCGATATTATTCCAGGTAACGACCGCGCGCCGAGCGTATGAACGTCCCTAAATTAATATAACGTATTGGAAGATAACAGCGGCACTAATTACGGTGCGCAGCCAGTGGACGGTTAATGACGCAATTAGAAACGTGCGCGATGAAAAAAGAACTGTCCAAAGGAATTTTATTAGTGTTAACAATTGCCGGTTGGTGTCGATAATGATGTACTCTACAATGAAATTAATTAGCGTTGTAATTAAACCTGCCGTTTTTCGTTCTTTCCAGATCAGTTTGTTTTCAAACCTACTGAAAAAAAAAGAGCTAAATTCATAAACGTAAAATCCGGCGCGTTATTTATTTTACTAAATTGAATGCAAATATTGTCCGTCACCTCTCAAAAATATTTCAATTTGGACTGCCCAATCGTACAAATTTGTTTCAAAATGTACCTTGCATCCATAAATGACGATCAATTGCGATCAATAGCGACTTGTCATTTATTTAGGGATCGTTTTAGAGACAAATAGGTTTCTGATCGAGATTTAAACATTGATCGATTTTCGCGAATAAGCGGTCTCAGCGGTTCGAGATCGTTCGCGTTGTGCCAGTACCACGATAATCCATCGCATTTTGGATTCAGCAGCGACGTGCGCGGGTGTGCGAACACGTATATACGAATCCGATAATATACCTGACACAGCGACACGAAGACACGTGATACATGAGGACCGGCTGGTTGGATCTGTCACAACACCAACGGCACTTAAATTTCAAACAGTTGTGCATCTTCCACCGGTATCCGAACCGTCGTCCAGCCGTGCACTCGGCAATCCGCCATTATCCGTCGCCGGATCCTCGGCGGGGGATATGCGAAAAAAAATCAATATTTCGTGAAGACACGACGGATTCTCATCGTCGAGACGAAAAATTCACAACTGATTCTACTGCAAGTTTGCACGGTTAGAACGTTGCAAATATTTGCGCACGATGTGGATTATGGCTAGCGAATGGAAAAAATTTAGATATTACTGTGATATTATTCTAAAGAATCTGAAAACGTAATAATAAAAATGTTTTTCTAAGCTCTTTATAGAACAAAATCGCAAAATAGAAATATTTCATATTATTCTATTTCACAAAATTGAATGGTCTTGGCCAGAAAACGATTTTTAATTAGTTAAATATGAATTTGACACCTATTGGCACTTGTCAATCAATTCTTTTAAAAAATATACGATAAAATACAGTGATATCGCGTGGCACATATGTGTTAGGGCAAAAATACCGAATTTTTTCGCTTTACATTGAATAGCAGAGGTTCCGTTCTACAGATTCTGCAATATGTTTTCTTTACAGAAAGTGCAAAATATATCCTTCCCAGTTGAAACGTTTGAAAATATTTCACGAGTATACCAGAATTTC
This sequence comes from Tetramorium alpestre, assembly GCA_021460005.1. Lineage (NCBI taxonomy): Eukaryota > Metazoa > Arthropoda > Insecta > Hymenoptera > Formicidae > Tetramorium > Tetramorium alpestre. The sequence goes on from JAJVSH010000031.1 coordinate 676,532, forward strand.
AGATTCTACACCACGATCTTTCAAAATAGAGTTTTGACGTATACCAATTCCACTCCGGAAAACGCCCCGTGCATAGTTGAATCCTTGATATACTTTACAATTGTTCATTTCCGAGTGGGAAGAAATTTACGACGCGTTGACTTCCTGTGACAAAATCGGAGCGCCATCAAATATTCAAAAACCTACAACGCGTGCAAATTCAAAGCCATGTCATTCTACTGAGTCAGTATTTAAAAGAATAATATTTAACTATACTGATTAAATAGAGGAATATTCATTTGCGAGTGAAAAATCGATTTCACATTACTATTTCACACTAATCGTGACTTTTCTCTTGCTAAATTTTCTCTCTGTATATATTACAAAATCTAAAAAGAGAATCAGTTACTACAAATTATTATTATAAATCACAATTAATAAATTAAAAATAAATATCTTTTATGAGAGAGTTCATCAAAGTTAACGTGTTTGTGTCACAAATTGTCTAGGTATATAAAGCAACTATTTTATATAATTTTTAATAAGAGTTGTTTATAATTTCGAGTAAATAGCTGACGCAATCGATCGCATCTTTAATTTTAACAAATTAACTACTAGAGCAATTAAGAAAAGCTTTCGGAAACATAAGTTCTACAGCCATGAATTGAGGACAGAAAAACATCAGTAAGACCGCCGCGATGAGCGTCGCGAGAGTACCGGAGTTTCTCAGCGCAATTCGCAATTCTCCTCTCGGAGTTGAAGAGACGGGGCGTCGCGTCGTAAATAAAAGTTATCGCGATATATCATGCAGTGGCGCAGCGAGATAGTGGATGGTAGCTCTCCTGGATTTATGACGAATCTTTCAGGATGTTCGCGAGGAAGAAAGGTTGGAGACGCCTCCGGGCACCAACGACGAAAGACACCGGGCGTGAGGGAAGGAAGAGGCGTGGGTGAACGGGGAAAGGGCTAGGTTACTATCGATTATCGACTCGAGTCGGAAAAAGAGCAGGCTTTGATGGATTCAAACACGGCCTACCACTTTCGCCTACTACTCTACTCGAACCACACCCCATCGCGGCCACTCCGTGAGAGTGGTTAAAACGACGATAACGCCGCCCTCCTCTGTCTCCCTTTGGGGGGGAAAAAGAGTGATCGAACCGGAGAAAGAGATCCGAATCCACTCGACTTAGTCAACAATGGATTACCTGCTCCGTCCGACAATGGATTACCCGTCCGAAATGTGGCGAAACTTTGACGTGCATTGTTAAACAGTATCGCGATAAGTATCCGAAGCCGCATGGAAAATTGTTCGAAAATTGTTACGCAGGGTTGAAAGGACATTGAGAGAGATATTTCAAAAATTCATTATGTAGATCGATGCATTTTACATGTAAGTAGACTACGGAATCATAGAAATATAATAATATACTTAATTAAAATATTAAGAAACTTTTTGAATAATTTTATATGAAGGAAAAAGCGCTATGATATTATTTATTTTCAATATTCGCAACATCGATACTACAAACACGAAAAGCACAAGGATTTAACACTAGGTTTTGTATGCATCATTCGACGGTTTCAGAAGTTATATACTTTAGAAATACGTGCGTGATGGCATTTCGCAGATCGAAAATCGATGCAGAAAAGCAGCTCGTTCGACATTGCCAATGAGAACAATTAACCACAAAATTCGATCGAGGCGCACTGGATCAGAATTAACCGATAAATTATTCCCGCTGGCTGCGATTGATTTATGGCACGGCCGTCCATTTGAATGTACTATACGAAAAGCATCGTGATTTTCTCATCCGCGCTCGCACCGGAGCAAGTATTCTCCCGATGATTTATCGTGAACGAATATCTTTGCAATTGAAATAGTTTCTGCCTCGCGATACCATTTATATTATTTATATTTATATTATCTAAAATAGATTTCAGATTTTCTACAATGATACATTATGATTACACTGATATTGAGCTCATTATCTTCTATTATTTATGTATTCGTATATTTATGTAGAATTAGAATCTTACTCCTTTAAATTACTATTTTAGAAAATCGTGTAGTTTATTTAAAAAAAAAAACTTAAAAATACAGATAACATTGTCACGAAGATATATTTCTACAAAAACTACATTATACTTATTATATTTTCGTAAATTGATGTCCCGTGCATCGATATACAACTCACGTCGAAAATTGAAATACCTCGAAAAGTTGTTTGCAGAAAAATGAATCGGACAAGAGAGTGAGGAAATGTGAAAGCGTTAGAGTCTAACATTTGTGATATTTTTCTTTTTGTTCGTCTCGAATACTTTCGAACTGTTGGAAAATTAACCCGAGAATACGATATCGAGAACCCTTTAAGATATTTTCTCTTTTTCTTACAGCTCGATACTTCGATCGATTTTTCGCGCTTTACGTTGCTCACCGACGACGGTTTATCTTTTAATGGTATGCATTAACATTATCGTGAAAGTCGAGAAATGCGTGAAGAAAAATAAGTACGGCAAAGTTAATAGTATCATAAAAGATATGTCGTAATGTTGCTTATGAAGCATTAGAGCTTTCTCTCGACAAAGTCGTAGTCGTCGGAAAAGTCAAGTAAGAACTATTAAGCGATAAAAGAAGAATAAGCAAGTACAAAGAATGTAATTAAAATTTAAATTAGAAGCGGAGCAATTGAACAAAATTCTTGAAAAGGAATTATTTATTCGGGAAATATTTTTCTGACAAGGAGATGTCATTAATTTATATTAATACGTTTTAAAGAAAAATACAAAAAATATTTTTGCATATGTTGCAGAATCATATATTTTGTGTATGTTAAAACCTAAATTTAAGATAAAAGCTATTCCGAGAGTTTGCAGAATAATGGGAGTAATCCCCCTGAAATGACTATTGTTGTATCACTTGGACACAATACAGTGTGTCTAAGCAAGGCTGCGATACAACTAGAAGGACTTGGATTACGACACATGCACAGGAGTTTAGATCTCGGAATGTCATATTTACTACATGTCGAGAAACCCTTGCTGTAGTGGCTGTATACCCTTTCAAGGGCTGTTAATTGAATTTTCAAATTAAATTGGGACTATCTACGACTTCCTGAAATTAAATCTAGAATATAATTTTTATTTGATAACAGAAATATATACTATTTAACTATATGAATTTGTAAATTTAATAAAAAAAGAAAATATAAAGAATATTTTTTTCGGATACGATTATAAGAAAGAAAATGAAAGAGGGAGAGAAAAATTAATTAATATAAAATAAAAAAAACAATCCAATTTCTCTCTGTAAAAAAACAATAACTTTACAAAGTTTTATATAAAAGAAAACAATGCGAACTTTTTTAATTGTTCATATATTGTAGAATAAAATAAAATGATATATATGGTATTACTGATTTTTCGTACACAACACGAAAACAGCTTTTATGTTTCCCCGACAATTCGATAAGAATTACTGAACGTTCGTGACTCAATCTATCAATTTGAAAACACGATACAGTGCAAATGTTAACTCGCAAAATAAAAGTGTGCGGTTAAACATAGGCAATGATTCGATAACGATAGCGTAACTGTGTTCGCTATCTGTGTGTGTTCGCATTCTCGACACATTCGGTGGCTGTTTAACACGGCTATCGAAACGAGGCGATAATATTACCAGCCCTCTCCCCTAGAAATTGAATCTCGCGATCAAATTTCTATTTAAATCGCGCAACGCGAAATCTATATTACTTTAGCGGTATATTATTAATATCTAGACAGATAATTAATAAACGCCAATTATTTAAATTCCAATTTGTGTATTCTAACACGTTTATCCTTTACCTATTAAAGATCGAGACAAATTAAATTTGTCTGAAAATATCTATATTTATTTATTGGAAAATAATTTGCTTTATTGATTTAATCATTCAATTTCGAATAAATCGAAATATTTTCATCAAATGTCATAAATTTAATTACATGGAAAACCGCATGCTGTAGAAAAAAAGATAAAAAAAATGTGCTATTTTTTTCTCGTGGTATCGTGAAAGATGGATCGGCGGATTTCCGAGATGAATCATTCCTCTGAACGTACCGGCGACATTCCCAGATCCGTTTATAAACATCGCATAGAAATACTTTTCAGAAGAACGCGCTGGATTATCGTGACACGCGTATACTCCGACATGTACGCGAGTTTATTCTCGATAGTAGAATGTAACATTATTTTGAGACATTGCGCTACGGTAGATCCGCCGCTCAAAATATCGCGATTAATCGTGCGAGGACTATAAGACGGATGAACATCTTGAAATAATGACAGCGAGAATAAACCCGCTTTATGCGCGTGCAACAGTGTCTCTATTCAGATGGAAAAATGTTACATTAACGACCGAGCGAGTTGGATTCTTGACTCGCTCTAACAAACTATCATTCATATAAATTTTTCAACTAATATGTAGAGTTTCTAGACCCCTGCAGACGCAATTCAAGTAAAGTGCGCGTAAAATTTTTAAAGATCGAAATAAAAACGCTTCGAAAGTAAAAATATAAAATAGAAATCATAAAAACACATATCAAGTCACGCCGTAAAATATCTCAAAATAAGTACTTTTCGATCAAAAGAAGCTAAACTTTATTCTTTAGATAAACATTAAACATTATGCACAGCGATAACCCATATAGCAAAATTTGATTTGTAATACAAGGAACGGAATATTAAAATTATTTCATAAGATGTCAAATATTTTGGACTGATTATTCGGTTGGAGCATGTCCTTGACGTTTGTTTTGTGTAGCGTACGGAATGCCATTGTGTGGAATCGTAAGTTGACGAAAGATTATTCACGCCTATCGATGCTCACGCGAGATAAGAATGCATGCCTTTACGAGTATTATTTTCTCTCGAGAAAAACAAGTCTTTAAATAAAAAATAAATATATCCCTAAAAAATAATAAATATATCATATTACGATTGTTATAATAATTATATTAGTCTACAACGAGCTCCCACTTTTCGCAGTAATTAAATTTTATTTACATGATTTATTAAAATTCAAAGATAAAATTAATAATTAATTTATTTTTAAGTTGTTAACGTCATATTAATTCATTTCTTTCGGAGTAGGTATAAACATTTAACGCAAAGTGTTAGCAGATTAATTAAATCTTTCAATTTCGCCAAGACGCGAACAACTGTCGACGCGAGTATTGTCGTAAATTTCTATTCTTCCTCCGAACAATACTCTGTCGCTAACATTCTGCGGAAACTCGGTTAATTCGTCATTAAAGGAAGGAAAGTTTGTCAGACGTGCGTACCTAACACGCGATGAGAAAAAGATGCGATCGAGGATTTGCCTTTGTAACCGTTTCTAGAAAATTTCGGATGCAAGTCAGTTTTGAATTGGCAGCGAACATGCGGGAGATGGTGATCTAGGCGAGCTTTCTCTCCGGAGACAAGGGAAGTAGGTCACAAACATTAAATGCGTTAGACGTTCATGCGTGCTGCGCCCCGAAACCGGTGTGCGAAAGTTTGCGCTGTCGCCCCATGTGGGAATATAATTCCACGTGTCGTTTCGAGGGAGGGAGGAAAGACTTCATCTCGGGAGGACGTGTCCGCCAACGCCAAGTTTGTCTACCGAAAATTATCCGGTCGGGAGTGCAACCGTGGAGCAAATATGATGATAAAATGCAAATTTACGCATAAGGCTCACGAATCTCGTGCATACGGCGACAACCCGACGAAATATTTCCCTTGACTGTCGGGGGAAACTTATTTAAACTAAAGCTATGGCCAAAAGTTGCTCTAAAGCAAGGACTCTTGTCCTTGCAGATGCCAAAAAGTTTCTACTTACAAAGAGATAGCCCGGGAGATTTTTAGTCAATCTCGCAATTAATTTTTTTAAATTATCTTTTTTAAGTTATCATTTTTATTTATATTTTAAATCAAAATTATGAATTTCACATTAAAACTTTATCACAGATATTTATATACTGTTGGTAACAATTATTGTACAAAATATACAAAACGTATCAATTTTTAATACGACAATCCTCTTTAAATATTCTTTTATTTATAAAAAAAACGTTAGAATTAATAGAGATTTTTGCAATTATTTTTAAATTTTATATCTGGTTTCATTTATCTTTTTTAACGAGAGCACATGCTCTTTCTCGAAAAACGGAATAGGCTTTTAAAGCTTCAATGGTTCGCTATAAAAATGTCATGTTTTCGCGTGTCGAGAAAGATTTGGGCAACGCTAGTTTATAGCACACTTCGTTACCAGACAATTTTATTGTTCCCTAGTATGGCATGCAATACTTTTTATGGGATACGTACGCTTCACCGTCGATCTCTCTTCAGTCGACCTCTCTTCACCGAAAATAAATGAAATTAGGATAACAATGAAATACGAATTAATATAATCTGCATCGCGGGAAACGTGGGATTTTTCGAATAATTAAATATTATATTGCGATACAGAACAATTTATCTCAATTTGTTTGAAAATATGTAATGAAGACAATAAAATACATTATTTCACATCACGGCTAAATAATACTGCGAATGTTGCGATTATCATCTTCGGCTAAATGTTGAATGCCCGGATTTCTGTTCAAATTTTTGCTTTTCATATTAATTCATATTATTTTGCTATATTACCTATTCATGTCATTTTATATTACCTTTTAATTAATTGTATTATTAATTCGTGAAAAAGATATAATGTGTTGCAAAATAAATTTTTATATCATTCAATTTTATCAGATTACTAGACAGAAACATATGTTGAGATCACGTTACGAATTCCAAGTAGGATCGGAATTGAGTTTTGAAATAACTACTTCATTAATCTAAATCCAGCAGACTGTCGCATCTGATCATGTTATTGCCAAAATCAAAGCGTGTGAAAATTTATTTCTACATTTCATGTAACAAGTTCCTAAACGCTATATAAATATATACTCATATTTAATTCAATGTAGATAACATGGAATGAGCATACAGTTGCGCTAGATATAAATTTAACAATGTTAAAATTTAAGATAAAATAACGTTCGTGAAACTTTTTTTTAAAAAAAGTAACATAATATAATAATTATTTTAATTAAACACATTTATTATTCAACATATATTATTTTATTTAAAAAATTCATTATTCACTATGTTAAATCTATAATATTTAGTGAAAATAATATTTAGAAATATTAATATCCAATATGTTTACATATTATATATTTTTAATAAATCAGATATGTTTATATATTATATATTTTTAATAAATCAGATTATATTTTTATCAATACCCCTAAAAAATTATCCAATATATTATATAAATCACATCCGCGAATAAACTTCGCAATTATCTCTTAAATAAATATCTTAAATTACGTTTCATGATTGCACTCTCTCTCCAAAATGTTATAAAGAAATTTATGTTAATTTAATTAAATATGTATCCGTATCGATAGACACATTAGCCTCTACATTTTTAAATGATTAAATCATATGCGAACATTAAATTCATACGCCCCGAGCTATTATATAAACCGAGACAAATCAATTAGACGTTTATTTGCACAGCAATTGCCATTCCGAATTTCAACGCAAATCGTACCCGGCATAGCTATTTAAAGACCCTCCCCTCATATGCTTGAATTTATATTCGAACATGTGTATCCCGGATCCGCACAAAAGCTTTTGTATTTTGTAAGGTCAATGTCGCGTCCGACTCTTCCGCATGATTCGATGAACCATCTCAAAATATCTCGGTCCCGTCTCGCCACGGTGTAACTGGAGTTATTTTATCAAATAATTTCTCAAATTATTAAATTATATTTATTTAGTGCAGTAACGCATTTAAGCCATTTATCCATAATTATAACATATGTTACATCTAGAAAATGATTATTATGAGAAAATTTACCGCGGTAATTTTGTGTAAATAATATCTAAGATATACTTTTGCGACTTTTTTTCGTGTAAAAAAAGAATATTTAAGAATAAACGAAAACATGACGTATTTCAATTTGGAAAGTTTTAACCCAACATAAAGAGCAAGAATATTGATTTTATGTGTTGTTAATAGTATACATTGAAATATATTGTGGCGCGTATTAAACTTTAAAAAAGTTTCAATCGTAACTGAATAAATCAACAAATATATAATTATTGTTAAAGGAAATCACAGAACGAAGTCGTAGGAAAATCAATCCTATCTTAACACGATATGCCTGAAGGGGAAATCTGTATTTCAGAATTGAGAATCACCTCGCATGCTCGCCGCGCTTCATTCGTTATAATGCAATTCACAGAACACATCGTTAGCCGCATTTGACGTTTATCTGTTCGTGACATACGTGCATCGCGATAAAGTAGACACGAGGTGCACCGTTTCGCGCGTCCCGACGCCATCGTTGCCACTTCAGGTACAAAATATTGGCAAGCGTATGGCGTAGCGAGACACTCGCAATATTGTATCGCAATAACCCGAATTAACGTCACGTCTCTATGATTGATGCAAGTTGAGAAAGTCGCAATGCGAGAGACACATCGGTTTCGTCTTACCGTTGCAGATGATATCCGGATGGAGCAAGATTACACCAACAGGTGTAACTTGGTCGCAAGAAAAAGCGCTCTCGTTACAAATAGTTTACTTACAGAAATACTTACAGAATTATTTAATACTTATTTAATAAAGAATAATATAAAATACTGTTTGAAAGATTTCGCACGATTAATTTTGTACTACCTCATATTTTCCCTTCATTTTTATATGATATTTTTCTAAATAAATTCTCAGGATTAAAAGTAAAAATATAAAAAAGATCTTTGGTTCTCCAGATTTTATGTTCGCCATTAACTTATGCAAGGTAAGCCGACAGGATGACATAATTCAATAACGGATTAATAAACGTCACAGTGACAAATATAGATCGCTTGGCGATCGTATATGTCAGAATCGGAAACTCTATTCGAGAAGTTCCGCAATAAACATGATATTTAGTTCAATTTGCCTTGCACCTCATAAAAGCGAACTCGCTTATATCGCCGACCATGTGTCGAGGAAATATTGGCAGCCCTAGTATATAACCCAGATTTACATCGACTACTTCCAGCTGCAACTGTCATCGTTACGTTGATATAATATGTTTAGGGAGTCTGATTGCGCGCCGAAAAACTAAAAACTTCCTAAATTTACTACATTTTATACAAAATAACAGTTTTTCAATTAGCGTTCACAGATCCTGCCCGGTAAAAATACATATATGTACGAAACGTTTTCGCTGGATAAATATTTGTCTAGCGGAGGAAAAAGCCGGAAATCGAATCAGTAGTATATTTCCGAGTAAAATGAAATATCGATCAACGCATTTGCTGATTAAATATACAGAAACCCGTACGGAAAGGAAAAATAAAAATATAATCCGCGAGAGACGAAAAGGCAAATGTACCGATTAATTTATTTTAATGGATAGCAGATATGATTCATTTGTAAATGTCAAGATGAGGTAGGCTATAGAATGTTAGGCGTTACTGAAAAACAGAAAGGGAGAGAAAGAAAACGAGAACGGAGAGAAAGAGCTAAGAGCGCGCTTGAGAGTTTAAACCTTCGAGGAAGCTCTAGCTATATGAGCTTTTAATTAAATTGAGAAGATGAGCCGTTAATGGAATATGAAGTCACGTTTCAGCACGCTCGAAATTAACGGGTGCTTGTACACATCACAAAATTCTAGCTCATTTTTGCCGCATATTAAAGATAAATTGCCCATTATACAACCACAAACAATGTTACTGTCTTCTCTATAATAAATATTAATAATAATGTAGGTACTCTTTGTACCTTGCACAGTTTCCAGCATTAGCTTTTTACTCGTCGCAGTACACTAACGACATTATTATGCGACTGTAAAGAGATTATTGGATTATATTATCCTTTTTTTTTTCTTTCTTTTATATTCATAGTAAGGTAATAACTCTTTTGCTAACGCTTTTTGTTATTAACAATAGGGACAAAATTCTAGATGTTTGATAATGATAGAGATTCGAGACGAGATTTCATAACATAAAGCAAGAACATCTCTGTTGTGCTCGCACTGCAATGCGGACACACTTCGATAGCGCAGTATTGTTAGCACTTTCAGTTATCGCGCGAGCAAGAAGCCTTCAGTCGCCTCTTTAATTAGTGGTTCGATCGCGGGAGAGACGCAAGAAAACGAGCTTTGTGTGACCGGATAGCTATGTGAGCACTCGAACAGAAGCGGCGCAAACAATGTCGAATGACATCGACCCGACCGGCGCGGGCGGCGGAGAGAAACGGCGGGAGAGCTCAAAGCTCATCTATTATTGGCACAAAACAGAAATAAAATGCAGTGCGACGGCCTGTGAAATCTACGAGGCTGACGTGCTGCCAACTTTTGTTCTCTGTGGCTTTGGCTTCAATATTTTCAATTCCCGTTATAGTCCGCGTCGCAGAATTGCGCCACTTTTCCGTCCCGACTACTCTGCGCCGAGTTAATACATTGTAGAAAAAAAAAAACAAGAAATGCACTGCACGTACAACTATTGTCTTGCATCGCCGACATATTATGCCACACAAGCTTTGTCGTGCTACCTTTTAAATGTTAAAATATATAATCTTTGTCTAAGAAATAATTTATGAACAATATTTTATTTTTGTACAACGATTTTAAAGACATAAGTTAGAAGGAACACGTGATTTGCATTTCTTTATCTACTATTGGATTTTTGAACGCATGAAACAAAGAGAAAGGCTTGACCGTATTAACCTTAATAAATTGGTGAAGACTTACCACAGTGATGGGGTAAACTGGATTGATAATTGTGAAGAGGAGGACGTGGTTCGGTTTATTATTGTCTTCTCTGAAACAGATTAATTGACACATATTATTCCAGCGAACGCACAGAGAACTTTATTAAAGTTCACCCTACGGCATAAGTGCGCGACCGATAAAATCGTGAATTTTATCATTTGTCCTCGTTAAAAGACGCTCCAATTATTTGAAAATTCAATTACGGAAGCTCGTTCGAAAACGAGGCATGGATTATCGCCGAGTTCGCAAAAACTAGTTTGCCAATAATAATTCATTCTTCGTTGACTGTAGCACAGGACGTCTTGCTGACGTAGCGCAAAAACGCATTGATTGCACCCGTTGAAACTAGAAATATTATCTCTGCTCCGTTTTTACGCGCGGATTGAAGAAAAAAGGAAATTAGTTTCCATAGATTATGCGCATATATCAATAACGTCTACAATTATTTCTATCATATCCGCGAAATTAAAATAATTGTTCTTACTTCTTCGTTAAATTGCCTTTTCAATATTAGCAAATTAATTTGTACAACCAATATTATGTATACACAAAAAATTTTTTTAAATTGTGAAAGATTTCGTATAAAATATGTCTATATATAGAAACACAATAACAAATAAACACACATAACAAATAGAAGTATTTTATAGAAAAATCAAAAAATAATTAAATCTATACAGAACGTGAATTGCACGCGTGCATCATACAGTGTAAAAGATTATGACGTCAGGAATAGAAAGATAGGTATCTCGCTCATCTCGGTCGAGGGAAAAGCGAAACAAAGTAATCTCCAGTCGAGATTTGACACGCCCACGTGTTGTATAGTGAAGCAACCAACCGATGATGGACGCCCCGTGATATATTTTTCACAGTTGATATTGGTGTATACATCTCTTCTTCGTGACTTGCATCCAACGTAAAAATCAATCGCTGTAATTTTTCCACGAACAAAACGGCGAGAAGGCCATTGCATCAGCTAATGGTATGGAATATCCATTTGCGAAGATCGATACAAATTGAATTACCACTTGACGATCATTGTTATCCGAAGCTTATTTGTATCGAGCTCTCGCGTGTTTGCGATACGGCTATTATTCATATAGGATATGAAGGATATCTCGAGCTGGATGGAAATACGTTTGCAATTTAATGTTCCGACGTCTTTCTCGGTAATGCTCCTAGCAAAGAAGTCTGGAGTCTGAAGTACGAAAATTGAAATACAATATAAAAAGAGATTTCGGTCTCGAAAATGAAAGATCGTTAAGATGTAAGACATATTTACAATTTCGGTCTCAAAAATGAAAGATTTTTAAGATGTAGGACATACAAATAAAAGATAAATATCGCTTCGCTATACTGTTTTCGATTCTCATCGATTATCTAACATCTAATATCTGATATCTGCATCTGCGACCGCTCAACAGTTCGCCAGCTCGAATTCACTTTAGCAAGGAGTTATCGCGAGTTCGTGGAGTAGATATCGCTCGCTATCGGATTGCTGGATTGAATCACGCTTAATGCTCGACTTAACTTCTTATTATTAGACTTGGACTATAGGATAACGGCAGTAGGGTCAAACTTCGTGACGACCGGCTGCGTCGTTTTAATTAATTTTCGCTGTCGCGATATATAGAACGCGTCTTGGCGCTTATCAGGCATCCAATTCCACGCTCGAGCGTTCTCTTAATGGCGTGTCATCGATATAATAGCGCACAAATAAGAATAAGGCGTGTTTCTCGAAGAAAGGTCGCATTTACATTAACATTTCCATCGAAAATAAAGACCAAATATAATTTTTAAAAATCGTATCATATAAAACATAATTAATATAAAATAATGAAAATATTAGCTTAAATAAAAAATTATTTGTGGGAATCGGTATTTATATTTTTAAACGTTTTAAACTAAATATACGAAATTGTACCAATATCGACAGCTTTATTGAATGATCGTATGAGCGGATTACGCCGCGACTAATTTTATACAATACAAAGTGAGCTATGAGACGATCGACTCGCGTCTTCGCAGAATCGAGTGTCCAATTAAAAGTGTTGCGAAAGTTAACGAGTCTAAGAAATGATGTGATGATGCACGCGATTGATAACGTATCAAAGAGATGCGCTAAAAGTCTCGATCACAATAATTCTGTGTAAAAAGGTGCGTAAAATTCTCTATAATAATATCGATAAATTGTTGGCAATGATGCCGACTATCGTTTGCCTATTAAAGCTTCATTTCAATAGAATCAAACAAAGCACTAAAAATATTTTTCTAACATTTCATAATTTTTAATTATCATAAATATTGTGACATAATTTTGTGTATAAGTGGATACACATACAATAGATATAAAGAGCTTATTAGTCTGATTTTATCATTTTTTTATTTCCTGTTTTTTATTAACATGTATGATGCACGTGCGAGTATCAATTAGTTCCGAATAACGATTTTCTATTTACGAAGATAAACAATGCAAACTCACCTTTTTCGACGTGGCTCGTCTCCGTATCCGCCATATTCGTGATTCTGCAACAAGAAAGGAGCAACAGCATTAGTAACTTTCCTTCAGAGACGATTAATTCGTTAAATCCGCACGGATGAAACGCTGTTAATGGCTTTATCCGAGCGACATCATTTGCTTTGCCATCTGCACGGTCCGTGTGCGGTCGGCAAGTTCTCTCGAAAATGCAACTCTCTCGTAACTACTCGCAAGTCGAAAGTGCGGATTTCCCGAACGGCACGGTTTCCCTTCCCGGCGCTCACCTTGCAGCAACACGTGCTACCATCGTAGGAAAATCGCGCAAGACAAATTTGCACGGCGGTTTTGGCTGAATTTCGATGGTGCGCGCAACGTCACCGGTAGATGCGTCGTGCTCGGTCAGACTATTAATACGCATGCATACGTCTTTTTACTATGGCACCCAAAGCGACGGAAATAGTGCAACGGGACACTTTAGAGGCTGTGACGTATGGCTGCTTAGATAAATTCTTGCGATCCAATCTAGATAATTATGGGGCGCGGAAGCAAAATTCGCCATTTCTAATCCTTCGAGGTAGGGATTAGACACATTTAACCATGTAATTTATGCTAAAATTACTGATCTTGGTACAAGTTTTATCACTATATGTATATATAATATTATTTTATTTCCCCTTTATATCTTATCTATTCACATAATTTTTTACATTTTTATTGCTTTTAGCAGTCTAAGACACTCCTTAAAAAAATGCAATAATATTCTCTCTCCAGCAAATATATCGGAATTCTGAGAATGATATGGTAACTGTCATGGGTGTAGCACCCTCTCATCAATCAGATATTAAAGTATCATCAAACATTGATTTGAACGTCGGGATCCGATGGAAAAATGTCAGTACTCGTGAAATTATAGGCGAGGTTTATCTATTTTTCATGCCGTGCGGCAAACCGATCCACGACACGGCTCGCCATTGTGCTCCCGAACATAATCCGCCTTGTGAAACTGCGCGCGAATGTCAATCCCTAAGCGTCTAGTCGCTTCATATCGTGTAATACGCAGCGGGCATAGAGTGAATAAAACATGAAGCGGGGCGCATTTGTACGTCGGAATGACGTGTCGCTTGTCGCGGTTAAATAATTCATTCACATTTTCCACAACCGCGAAACAAGTGAAATCCGAGTATTCATGCGGATCCAATTATCAATACAAGATTATCTGGTAACTCGGTAAATTCTGACTCGAAAATGCCTTATATACTGTAGCGTAGGTTACGCACATACGGTATAACGGGGAAAATTTTAAACAAAAGTTAACTTGTTTGCGGAGAAATAAAAAAAAATTGCAATTACTGCAATACTGTTCTAAATACGTTATTGCTTAAATCCGAAAGCAATTTAATTTCAAAGTAAATGCAATTATCCTTTCAAGTATACTTTTATTTTCCACTATATTGATAGATTAATAAATGTTTATTAAATATGAAAACACAAGCTGAGGGAAATAGGTAAGAGTTGTAATCAAGAAACGAGAGGTGAAAATTCAAAAAAATTGTCGAACAATAGTACTTATTACACATTGACCTATTCTGTACTTCAATCCTAACTACATGTCTGTCAGAATAATAATAGTCTAAAGTTAGACCGAGTCCATTTAAAAAAAAATCACTTCAAAAGATATCAATTGTATAAACGTTCTATATAATTAATGTTCTAGATTTTCACTAAAATTGATAGAAAAATTAAAAAAAGATACAACAATTCCTATAATCTTTCAACATTGTTAAATAATATTTCTCGATGTAGTGTATCTACTGTAATACTGGCGTAAATATGGCGTGCAAGAACACGCCATGAGACACGACACGAGAGACGTGAACAAAGAAAACGCATAATGAAGTTCATCCAATTGTGCATAAATCTGCGTGTGTGCGTCCGCTAATGATCCGGTTACGAAATTAGCCTGAATGGCAAAGGTGATAAAGGCGGCTGCCACTTGGTTTTGCGCGTAAACTGAGACATTCGAGACATATCATGTTCGCAGGGCATCCAGCCGCTAAGTAATGAAGTCATAAGGAATACGCGGGATTAACGAGCGTTTTTACTATCCTCGTTGAGAGGATGCGTTGTGTGATGGAATTCTTATTGCTAGTTAGATCCTTATAATTCTTTTCTGTTCCGACATCATTACAAACTGTGTTTGTTATTGGCATTACAACCATTAGCGTGTACTGTCTAATTAATATCATTGTATCTTCTTCAAACTCGCAGAGAATAATAAACGTCACGCTGAATAATAAACATGTAATGAATACGGTTTTAATGAATATCTATTCTTATCGTTAGGCAGAGCAATTACGTCGAGCATAAATAAAAATGTGCAACATAAATTAAAAATATGTCCGTTTTCAGTAAAATAAAACGCCATCATTAGCTAAATTAATTCGAAGAAAAAGAATATATTTTAAGATCTGTGAAGTTGGCACCTGCGAATTTTTCTAAAATCGATATAGCATTTAATTCTCCACGACTTATCCATATTTGTCCATAATTTATTGTTTTTCATCCATCTTACAAACAATTAAAAATAAAAAAAATTTCATCATTAGCACTTTTAAGCTTTTTTTTTTTAATTATATATAGATTTCCATTGGGTTGATTTTGCAAGGTAGACAAAAACGATTATTTATCGATAAACGTAAACAAATTGTGGATAATCAAATCAATTTTATAAAAATTCGCATTACCAACTTTACAGATTTTATATCTTTATAGAATTTTTATCATTAGACTTATATTTTGATTTTCTTTCACAATTAATTCATTAAACGTTCCATTTACTTCGTGTTTACTTTATGATCTGAACTGACATACTTATGGATGCAAACATCTATCGAAAACACCTACTTTCAATAGATTTTGTAGTACACGAGAAGGAAAGCATCGAGATCGGAATGAGATATGTTCACCGTTATATGAATTCGCGAATGAGCACAATTTGAGCGCCGTCGCCGAGCTTAAATGATTTATCGCCAACGATCGCTCGTTAATTATTCGTCGCCGTGGTGTCGCGTCCATGACTTGCGAAATGCGGCTGAACGGCCGCCGAAAAAGAATACCACGCGAAAGTGGTAAGAATCCGCTCGGGCGGGCGGCCAAGCGAAGAGACTCGCGTGTGGATGTTCTGCGTAACATCCGACGCGCTGCGTCCAAGATCTCCGTCGTCACTAACATCCTATAGCTCATGCATAGTATCGCCGTTACGAGGCAGAATACCGCGGGAATCTGTCATACGTTGTTATAAACATAACTGCCTACTGGCGCGCGACCAACCACGTGCTTTTGCGCTCAATGGATGTCGCGCCGGTCGTGCGGAAAAAAAATCGCTGAACTAATCACGCGAGATCACCAGTCGTGTGATCAACGATTAAGAAGAAGAATAACAGCGAGTGCTTTCACGCACAATAGAAGAACATTTGGATTTGTTCTCACACTTCGATACCTAATATATATTGAAAAGCCAAATTTAATAGTTCATTTCCTTATTTTTATTTTATTTTCTATTATTTTGAAATGTAAAAAATGAAAATGTGTGCACTGAGCAAAATTATTATTACATAAAGTTAGATGAAAAGTGTGATTTTTTTTGTAAGAGTATCGCAAACTTAGAATAAAAAAGCCACAGTATAAAATCTTTTAATTAAATTGATAATGTCATTAAATGGTTAATGCAATGAAATTACATTTTGATGCAAACATATTTAAGATACAATCTTATTATTCTAGACATGTAATAGATCCAGAGACACCTTTGAAATATGCCATATGTTCTCGATATAAAATTGGGATCANTTCCACCGACTCGTGTCTGTCTGTCAAATGAATCTAACTATTCAATTTGACCGCTCGTCAAACAAGAAAATGAACGAAGAGGTCTGTAAAGTTGAACTGTGAATACATCCCGAAATACAAATTTTTACAAAATTGATATGGCATTTGATGGTCCATAGTTTGTCCATAAATAATCGTTTTTGTCCACCAAAAAAAATAACAAAAAAAATAAATTTTATCATTGGTAAGTGTATTTTTTTAAATTATATATGAATTTCGATTATCCATCATTTGTCCACAAATATTTATTTTTTCCACTTTAAAAAAAAGAAATTAAAAACAAAAATTATGTTGTTAAATATATACTTAACAATTTCTAATTACAATTCTCAGATCTAATAAATTTTTTTTATCGGTGCATACGAGAGAATCATTATTCTCTTCTCTATGTAAAACATCTGCATGAAAATTAACTGCAACTTTTTTTTTAAATTCCAAGACGAGAAGACCAAACACATCAAATGCAATCACCTTACAAGGAAATTGTTTATGCATGAGTATGCAAAAAATCGTGTCGCTTTTGCATCGTGCTAAGTTTTAAAGACTATCCTAAACAATAAACAGAATACCGATGCTCCATTTAAAGTTTTAAATAACGTGAAGGTCTATAGGTTTGGAACAATTAAAGATAAAATATGCAAAATTATCATGAATGCGCAGAATGTGAAATCGCCGGCAACTAGTTCGTTTCTGAACAACGCGGGAACGCGTGTTCGTTGCAGAAAGTTCGTTGCAAAGGCGTTGCTCCTGTTTGTAATCTCTTTATCAGCACGTGGCTGGCATGTAGCCAATCGACTTTCTCCTCGGGCATCGAGCAGCTCCTGTAGTTCGCTCCGATTTGCTCTAACTACCGCTCTAGATCGGCTAGAGCATTGACCGGGAAGAGAATAGACGCTAATAGCCTAACGCGCGCGCACCCCTGTGTGTACGTTAATATCACTCGAATGACAGTCGATTTACGAAATAACGAGTGATTGACGAAAATACATCATTTCAACGAACAGAACCCGTATCGCTTCCATCAACGTAAATTAAAGGGAAATTTGGCCAATTCTACGTATTTTGTGTTCGATAGTAACCGATAGAAGAAAAAAAATAGCTAAGAATAACATTAATACTGAAAGAGTAATTTTCTCAATTTGTGATATTCTCTGATTGGCGTAGGACAATTTAGAAAAGCTACTTTTTCAATCTTTCGTACATAAAAGAGGAATAAATCATACAGTGGAAACATTCCATCTTTGTATTGCCTTTGTAAGGATTGTTAACATTTAATTTTACTTTACAGATTTACGAGCGCGCGTGAAAGAGTAATATGAACTTTCTGGAATGAAATTTGCTAAGAAACCTTAAGCAAGTTTACACTCTCACTCGTCTCCTCTCTGCGCTTGCATCCGTGGATGTTATCGAAATTCCGATAAGCGAGTCTTTAAAGAGTTTCGCATCTCGCAATGATCGGTAGAACTCGCAAGAGGCTAACTCGCGTAGTACTCTATTTGGCTCGCGTGTTTGCGAATTGCATTTCCCACCGTGATAACCAATTGCGAAATTGCACACTTTCCTGACCACCTTTACTAGCTAGTAGTTCAGAATTTCGATATAAATGAGTGTTCTGAAAAATTCTAAAGTTTTCTCTAAAGCACAAAAACTCATTAATTTTTTAGCTGGTTTTATACAAGATTAAATACATTTAAAAAATTCGTTTTTAATCTTTCCGATTAACTCTCTCTCCAAGAGTTTTAACAATTGTTATATTTAACAATTGTTATTGTTAATATATTGAAGTGAAATATAATAAAAATGTTTATTACTAAAAATAATGTTTCTAAACAAACTTTTTACTCAATTCATTTAAATGTTCATTTAAATTTATTCATATTTTTCAAGACTATTTCTAGAAATGTGCAATTATATATACGTGATACGTTTGAAAAACAAGCGATAAATAATAAAAAAGTAACTTTTTAATATTAAAATTATTTAGAGATTGCGTTATTAATCTGCATACAAGACAAAATATTCGCGGAATGCAACATCATGTATTTCTCAAAGGAAAATTAACACGTAATAAAGCATAACGAGCGAAACGCGAGTTAATGAATCGCGCGAATAAATAGTAACACATAGCATGCGATTTCTTGGAAAATACATAGACAAACCGGTTAGATATAACGTGCGTCGAGTTCTCGAGCGCGAATTCCCGCGAGTGCGAGTTTAGTGTGTATATGTGCGCAATCGCCGTGCCCCAATTATCTTGTCGGCTATGAATTACGTACGGACCTCCGGCCACGTCGGCATCCTCGGCAGGCAGCAGGACGAAACTTTCGTGCATTTCGCGTTAATTTCACAGCCAAGCAGCTGGTGTCTTCTCACATTTCGGGGACCGGCGCGGCAGGGATAGAGAAGCGCGCGAACCACGAACTTATCCTCCCCAAAAAAAGCACCGCAATTCTCATCAGGACATAGCACGGAAAGTTTTCGCGGCGCTTATAATCCGCCACCGTTTTGCGTTCCTGTCGCGTGCTGTGTCACAATTTCTAATTCACCTTTAAACTTTGTTTCTGCCACCGATTTTTGTTCTTTGGGAAAATTCGAGTTTTTATCCGGATATTTAAGTTAGATAGTGATTCTTAAGATCAAGACTGGAATTCAGAATAATCGCGAAATAATCACTTGCTTTTCCATAAATTTATCGTAGCAAAAATTATTTATCGTTGGTAAAATTTGTATATTCCTCTGAATTTGTCAATATCCAATTTATAAATTGGATAATTGGCACAAATATAATTCCAGCTTACAATTAGTGAATTATTTGATCCACATTTTGAGGAAATTTAACACGTAATAAAGCGACCACCTAACCTTTTACGCGATAAATTAACCCCAAACTTTATAAACAAACATGAAAACTAAAAAAACATTAATAACATCTATTTAAATTTTGACTTGTGAAAGCAGCAACTGTCATTACTATGTATCAAATTCGTCTACCATCTTTATGCAAGTCTGAATTCGCTAAACGAACTATTTGGGCGATTCTAAATCACGTCCAGTCGTCCGAGACTATTTCGCCACGGCAAATTGATTCTAAACGCAATTATTAGAGCAGAACAATGTGCGTCGCCAGCACGTGTGTGCGCGCACGCGCGCGTGTATATGTTTGCCGGACCAACTTAATTTCTCTTTTTCTCAAATACCGACCGGCTCCGATGTACAAGACAGAATCTGTCCGTCGTCGAACGACGTTCCCTGGCTCTTAAGAGCGTTCAGAAATATTTCAGACACGCCTCGCGTGAAATCGCGCCGCGTGCCTATATACGAGGACGCGTCAATCCTTTCTACTGCGCATTTTTAACCCTACACGCGATGCACCTTCTATTTTCATGTCTACGAGTTGATTTTTCTCAACTAACAAGACAGTATAATGTTCTCCGTTTAAAAACATTTATTCTATTGGCATTGTTACAACTCTTTCAATTATTTTGTATTTATACAAAAATTAAAGATATCAATGTGAAGCGGTGAATGATCTATCTCTATAATGAAAAATCAACTTGAAGATAGTATTGATTTCATTAATTCTAAGAATTATTTTCTTGGAGAAAGAGAATCCACTCTTAAAAATGGCGTGTTGAATCGATACTCGAAAGTCTCGAAGTATTGCCTCTTTTCCGCAATTGATTTTCTCGCTTGGCTTACTTCTATTGCGAGAGCAACCAATAAGACATAAAATTTATTAATTTTTTTTCTATTTTTTGCTTTTAAAAATAATTGTTTTGCTTCACTTTTTAAAAAGTTACGAGATATATAAAAACAGCGTATACATAAGTCATATCCTTCCTTTCTTCTCTGTTAGAAAGGATTTTTATTTATCGAAAAAGATTAATGAATTAAAAATTTTTTAATCTTAACAAATCTTTAATCTTTAACAAATCTTTAATCTCTAACAAATCTTTGTAAAAATTATGTTTTGTTAAATATTAACGAGAAATTTTGCGCGCTCCGCGTGCATCTACCATCAGTAGTACGTAATAAAGTGAAAGAATTTCTTGTAAGAGATAAATATTTTGCGTTTTTATTAAAGAAAGAAGCTACGATAGCTACGAGTAAAAAAAAAGCGATATAACGGAGGAATTGACAAATAAGGGTAGTTCGAAGTATTGTTATAAAATGATGGCATTATAATTATCGTACTTTATTAAATTAATTATTGCATTTGCGCAGTTTAATAATAACTTGGTTAATTATTATATTGTTATGACGCAATAATTAGATTATGGCTGATGAAATATGTATGAGTTGTGATAATAATCTCTAAAAGAGGCGGACGTATTTTATCAGATTTAACGCTTATCTAATCTTTTCATGTATAGTATTTTTAAATTTTTAAATCATATGTTAGAAATGTTTATTATAATAAATGCGTTTAATCATAGAAGTTTTAATAATCGTTCTATCTTCCTTTTTTATGTTTTACATTTATTGCAAATTATGATTGTCTAATTAGCGATACTATTGTAATCATCAGAATGACAGTGGTGCATAAAATAGGATTTTATAAAGAAGATGATACGATAATACATGACAATGTAATAGCAATTATATAATCTGTGATATCTTTTTTTTATAAAGATTTAAAATCGACAGTCATGAAAATTGAGAATTACAGAATTAAAAAAATTTCATTAAGGAAAAGTATAAATATGTAAGTTTTATAACACTTAAATAATTAAAAAGCTTTAACTGAATCATACTATTTTTATTTAATTATACTATTATACTGTTAAATCAAAAGTAATGTAGTAAATATTTAATTAACTAAATTTTCAATTACATTAGACTTTATAAAATCAGTTATTCTATTATTTATACCACTTTTTTCTCAGTCACATTGTAAAAATTATTTTGCATGTTAAATCTCGTTGAATATATCAACACATAAAATGAGAAAAATATGAGAAATCAGAAAAGGCGTTCTCACAATCGCAACGTGTTCGAGATACGCTTGCTTGACTCCGCACTCGCGTTCCATACGTTTGACGGAAAGAGGATCTTAGCAGTACCTTTCGTTATTCTTGAAATATCAGTCATCCGTATGCTTTGAACGAACGAAGGAAATCTCGGTGACGTAACGGCACGGCACGGCAGTGGCGCGACNGAAAATCGAAAACGAGAAAAGCTAGCATCATTAAGTGCCGAACGCGTGCGGCGCAACGCATCGGCCTCGCCGTTCTAATTTCACCGCAACTTCTCGCGGCGGCCTTAATTCCATTTAATTCGATGCCGTAAATTTTCGCACCGTGTATATGCGGTGTCGGCCGTGTGCACGCGTCGCTCCTCGCCTCGCCTCGTCCGGGGAGAAGGCGTTCGTGTAAACAAGCGATAACGAGATATGACGGAGTTCAGGGCTTCGTCTCGCGATAATTTGCATGCTGCGGCATCCCGCTAGAGACGATTCAACGCGCGCGAAGAAAAAAAATGATAGACCGAGCCTGCTATCGCCAAAAATAATTCCACCAAAAAATTTCATTTATACGTTCTGTTTGAAGTAAACGCAAGGGAGATCCGAATACTCTTTGCAATTCCGAGAATCTTCTGCCAAGAGTCTGTTGGATGCTGCGGTCTTTTCAATATGAAACGTTTTGATGGTTTTATATAACTGTAATAATTTTTATATTATATCGGATTTAAATTTTCATCGAACATTTCTTTTCTTGAAAGAATATTAAAGCATAACGGAATATAACAAATATAAATGCATTATTTGAACAAATCATACGTATTTCTCGCACAATATTTTAATTGGTTTCAGAAATCAAATCTTCTTGAATTTAACTCTCTTTTTCTCTCTAAAGTTCCTACGACAAAGTGAAATTATACAGAATATTCAATTTACGACAACAAGAATCTTTTATGGCATGGTATTAAAAAGCATTGGCGAGGAAATATGCAGCGGAAACAAAAAGTCGACAAAATATAAATTTAATGCAATCGGATGTGAAAGGCACCTGCGGCGCTGCGTGAATGCGACTTTCGTCTTTCGAAATTTGATGCATTCTGTTGCGGTGGTTGTGCGTCGCGCGGCGCATAAATATGTAGATGGATATTATTCGCGGCTGGCAGCGCTTCGAAAGAGAAGCGAAAACTTCCGCGGCGCGGATATAAACACGGTTGTTTTGCGGCTACGTCCATCCGAGACGACGCAATGCAATATTCCTGAAAGCGGAGCGAACTTGTATGAAGTAACGCACGTATGCTCGTCCGAAGACGATAAAGGAGCGCGAAAGAGGGCGAAAGATGAGAAAGAAAGGCGAGCCTCGCGCAATTTTGGAGGGATGTAGGATCCGATATCGGAGCTAACACGACTTCCCGTTGCGGATCCTTGTCGAATCAGAACTTTTGATCGCACATTTTCGAGATACAACGCAATGTGCATACTGATGACATGCTTTGCGGGTTTCAAGTCGTCAGGAAAGCGAGGAGAAAGAGAGTGAGATAGGCTAAAAAAAAAGGTGCTACAAAAATGTAAAATGTTAAATGATTATAATATTGTGATACACACCTATCATTAATAATAATAATCTTGAAATCTAAAACNTGTTTATGTAGAAATTGTATTTAGTTTGATTAGTGTCGACGTAAAAGCGGTGTTTAGATCAACATTCTCCTCGATAAACAAGCAAAATCGAGGTATATAACACTTTTAATAAATTGGATTCTTTTCTTAAAACTGCAATTTTTTGCAACTGCCACTCGATGCTTTTACATCTCGCGTAGATGATTCTGTGCTCCATTATTTTCTTACCGATGAAAATGGAAGCAGTAATGGAGCGAAATAAGAAACTTTTTAATGAAACTCGTTTGTCTATTACAATGTAATTTAGTTATTGTTTCCGTTTCTATTGTTATCGCTACGGTCTTACTTGAAGTGATCTTTCTTTAATTCATTTGCTGTGCGAAGCACGTCATCCCTCGCCATTAATAAGAACATCTCTTTATAACGGCATGAATAGGGGAGCGCAAGAACTTTTCGCTTATGAAAACCTTATCAAACTCCAAACCGCGATAGAACAACACATTTCACATTCAATGGTGAAACGTTTCGCAAATTCGCGAGTTTCATGTCAAACTTTAGGTTATTAAGTTTAAGTTAACTTTAAGTTATAGACTTGGGGAAAATCGCGCTAGGCTTTTCGAAGCATACGGAAAGACACTACGTAACGACGATGCAGAAATAATATGACGCATATGTGAAACCGACTTAATTATTCGTAGCGATGAAAAACCATTGATAAGAAGTTTAACCGATGATTTCCGTGGAAATAGCAATGGTTCTACGAAATGACGCAATATCGCAGCCAAGTGAACGGACGATAAGCGAGCGCGCAATTTCACGTTTACGTTAACAGAAATACTTATCGTTAGGTGCGGATTTCTGAACGAAAAGACGTTAAACGGTTCTCGTGATATGGCCACGATATTGAATTGTCTTTAAAAATCAATTTCTTATTGAAATGCGAAAAATCAAGAATTATAAGAATTGTATGTTATAAGGTGTTCTGCAATAAATTGTCTATTTAACAAACTATACATATCAGAATGTAATAAATATTTTATATTGCACTAGTGGTGGTGGACGCGCGCTGTATATTAAGCTATCTGAGCCAAATTATCACAACGTAACAAATAAGATATAAAAATTATTTGCAAATTTTTTGCTTTAGTTTTTAAGAAGTTACGAGAGGCTTGATAGCTCAATATTAAGTAACTTTTTAAAAAGTGAAGCGAAAAGATTATTAAAAACGAAAAACAGAAAAAAATTAATAAATAATTTTTGTCTTATTGATTGCTCTCGCAATACAAAGTAAGCCAAGCGAGAAAATCAATCAGTAGCGCAGAAAAGAGACAACAATACTTCGAGACTTTCGAGTGTCAATTTAACCCGCCTTTTTTAAGAGTGGAAATTGAATAATTATATACATAAGAGACAAAAGAAAACGTCGATATTATAACAAAGATCTTTTAAGTTTCTGCAACCGAACCATAAAAAATTACATTGTAAAATCGAAAAGAAAAAAAAAAGAACAATGCTATATTTTGTTATCATAATATATTCTGTCTTATTAACTTTAATAATAACTGCGATAATAACTCAAAGCAGTTTGTCTCTTAGCTCATTAAGCGCAAAAGCATCTAATTACACGTGCAGGTGTGGTTCACGAGTATTGATCACATGGAAAGATTATCAGAAAAAGAAATTACAAAAGGAAACTAAGAACAGATAATATGTTGATGTAACCTACATAAACAAACTCGCTTTTGGCTCACAAACGTGTTTTCAGGAAGTACAATCTAGTATCTTTATGTAAAACAGCTGGCATATTATCATGCAATTTCAAATTCGAAAGATCTCTATCTCTAATCATTCTACTTATTTTAGGAATCATTACATTCTTTACATATGCTAAATCAATCGTAATTCTGAAAAGATGCATCAGGTTGCTGCGGGCGTGCATCTAATTCTAGTGCTAGAGGCGAAACCAAAAGAAGGTGATAGAATGTAGAACGTGCGGGAAAATCGAATTTACATTGGCGCGAATACTCGACGGACGAGGGAGTAATTCGCATGCGGAAACATACTCGTCCGGCGCGATTAAAATTCTCGGCGCTATATCGCAGTTTGCGCGCCTTTATTGATTACAAACGGACATCTGGCTCACGTTTCACGATTTGCGCGGATGGTGCCGTGAAATCTGCACCGCTTGCAGATCACAATGGATTTTAAAGCCTGGTCTCGATGTTAAAAGCCGTTTCATCCGGATTGAGAACGTGTAAAAGCTCTTGGTGTATATTGTAGAAAAGAAAGAAAAAAAAAATATATATATATCTGATACGTTGCATAAAATGTTCTAACAAGAGACCATGATGAATCTACAAGTGACATGAAGCGTTATTCACAAAATTCAGGAACTACTGGAGTCGCCTTTTTCTTAATTAACGCTTGCGAATTAAAAATGATTACGAAAACAGTATCCTCCTCGTCGTTACCAGAAATTTTCTTAACGAAGACAAAAGAGGTGCGGGCAGATTTTTGGCGATTATCTGCCCGGGCGTTGCGTAATGCTGGTTTTAAAGAACTGGTCCCGAAAGGCGCGGTTCGTTAACGAGGGTGAGTGACTTTATTTCGGTGCGGTTATTTCGGGCTGCGTAAATACCGAAATAAATGTAGCAACGAGAAGGCGCGCGAAAAAATATACGTACTTCCGCTTCGGAATAGCGTGTCCGATGAAATCCACACGCGTTTCGCGCAAAAGCGCGATCAGCTTGTCGATACCCTCCTTTCCATCTTACATAATAAATTTAGAACCGATAATTCCTCTTGTGTAATTCTAATATTGTGATTTCAAATCACTCCTTGCGTTTCAACGGCAAATGAAAAAATGGATCGTTGAATAAATTTACAATAAAACTAACCACTATAAATACTGAAAGTATTTTTTAATTAAGATTATTAAAATAAAATTTATGAACATATATAAGATAAGTCTCGTAAAATTCCGTTCTAGCATTAGATATTAACAGGCTATACATATTCCAAATCCCCCGGTTAACGTGACCTACATACAGACATAATGCGCCCGCAAAAGATTAACCCTCCGTAATTAGAAAGACCTCTGACTGAGCAACATGCCAGCAGGATCGGCTTTAAGACTACCGCAGCTTCCACACAACGACGAACATAAATTTGTTACATTATAAAACACCTAATAATTCTAATATAAAACATTGATAATTTCAGCTCTTTTCGAGAAATGGCAGGCAGTAATATTTTTCATTTTCATGAAATGATAAATAAATTAAAGCTTGTCCAATGTTATCTCCATTCTAATCAGCTCATCAGCAACGTGCTCTCATCTAGCGAAAGAAGCTACAACACGAGGCTTTGGATTGTCCTTTCGTGTCTCCACATGCAGGACATTCGTCTAACGAAGCAGGATGGAAGCCATGTTTGCGTTGCGTCGAGAAAACGAAGGGTTTGCGCGCGCGAGTCATCGTTCATTTGCAATTCCGAGGTACGAGTTCGCCGAATGCGATGTTCCGGTTGAGACGAGGTAGTAGGCTAGGAATTTATTGGACCGCTCGGAGCTCCAGGACGCGAGATTACTTCCATGTGGTGGGAAATTTGTCGCCCCTTCGCAGCCGACGGATACTCTATTAATCTCCCACGAGAATCTCGTGCCTGGCATATCATTTCGATTACTTGCGCTCGACGCATTGTTTTCATACCTTCGCCATGAGTGCAAGTCATAACAACAAGGACTATTGATCACAAAGGTATGACAGAGATTATTGGGAGTGACATTCGCCTAACTGATAATCTAATTAGTAATGCTCGTAATAATTTATAATAATTTTATGATATATTCGCAAAACCATGTATTTTTTAATTCAAGAATTTAACAAACTGTTCAAAGTTTCAGCAAAGAATTGAAAAGTGAAAAAGAAAAAAGTAGTAATGCTAGAAATATAAAAAAAAATTATGGATAAAAATAAATTCTCGTTGTTATTGACAATCTTGCTTTTTCTAATTATATTCTATCCTTAGATTAGCGACAATGTGGACCGTTTGGAGACAGTGTGCAACATTTGTTACTTTGCAACCGTGGAAAATTAATGTGCACGAGAATCGCGAGACCGCGCCGCGCTCATAGAGGTATCCAACAGTGTGCCGCGTCGCGCGGATTAACGAGAGCAAACCGAGAGTGCGCGGAGCAAAAGAGACTCGCTCTGTGTACTCTGATTTCAAACATTCGCTACGGTGACGAAGCATCGGTCTTTCCACATGAGATACATCATCGTGCGCGGTTCCGAAGTTACTTTGAGGCCGACGCTCCCCCGCGCGCGTGCAGTATCTGTGAATACACATGTGTGGGTACATTCGAAGATATTTCGGTCGTTGCGACATACCAAGAAGCTTGTAAAGCGAAAGAACAGTGCTGGCCGGGCTTGAGAGACGGTATGACTTCACGCTTATAGACTTGACCGACACAGCGATCGAGTACGAGAGAGACGCGACTTACATATTGATGCTCTTGTACGTTCAATGTAACGAGAAGGGCAGATGATAAATATGGTTACCCACCCTTTGAGTAATCGTATTTTTATTCATTCGGTAGGGTAGAAGGAACGATTGACAAATGTGAGATCGATTCTCGTTTGTTCAGGTGTTCGAACGCGGCCGCTACTAAAAATAGAAGTTTTAACATAAAGTTAAAAATATGCGTGCATATTTTTATAATATTTGCTTCTCGGATTTGCGGTTATCGACTTTTGCGCTTGCATCCATTTAAAAAAATTAAACATGAGATTTAATAATCGAAGCAAAAAAAGATAGGATTTAATGCTTATGTGATATATTGTGTATTATATAAAAGCATGTGTATTATATAAAAGCATACATATGAGATATCGTAAAGTTGCAAATGCCTCTTTTTTACTTATTTAAATATATCTTGGGACGCATGGCTTCATGCTAACGTGAGTGATTAGTAACGAAAGAGTCCCGTTCAAATCCCGACCCACATCCCACATACAATTTTTAGCGGGAAGTTACAAAGGATCTTTATAGATCTAGGTGACATTAGGGACTGAAATAGCTCTACTCGCCCATCTTACACTAAATATATCTTAAAAAAAAAAAGAATAATCGATTTAATAGATAATAAATGATTAACACGTTTTGACATCTTAAAAAAAATATTTAGCATATTTTTATTTATTTCTCATAACATGATTATTATGTTTGAATATTGAAAAAAGAAAAGTGGAAGCATCTTGATTATATATTAACATTTCAAAAGAAAGTATCAAAATTTCTTTTAATTTTACAGCTAAGACAATTTTACAGCTAAATCTCACTTTTACTCGAAAGAAATTCAAAAGCGTAAGTTCAGTATTCAGAGATACGTGAGTCTACTATTGATTCGGAACTTTTTTCCGAGTTCTTTACGTATGAATCTGCGGAAGCCTGAAACACATTTTCCCGGAATATTTTGTATATGCGACGAATAGGTAAAATGATACGAGAAGCAGCGCAGACGGCTGGAAAAGTTGCAACTATATGCGAGACGCACAGCTCCCATCGAATGACGTCGCTCGCAAAAGCTGGCGACGAAGCTCGCGCGAGCGGATTCACTTCAGAGAAATATCGTGACTACTCATACGCTGCTATCACATACACATACAAATGCATGTACACACATGTGTCACGGTGCATAGAAAATTTATGCTTCCGTCATACATTCACCGAACGGTTCTTCATCAGAAAAAAAGTTGAGTGATCGGAAGCACGCGACGAGGTCAACTATCTTAAAGTTTAACATGATAACCTGCGTGTAAAGATACAATTTTGCATTCAATTATGCCGTAATTTTTATTTATATCGATGGTTTAACACAGACTTTTAAATGCGAGTAATTTAATTAACTATATTTACTGTATAAGCTATTTCTTAGAAAAATAATATTTATATCATTATATTTTTCATTTTTCACATAATATGAGAAAGCGAAAATGAAAAAAAGCATTATGAAAAAAACAGCATTATAATTTTATTTTATAAAAAAATAGAATTATTATTTTATATTATTTATACACTTTCTTTAATATTACGATATTAATAGAAAAAAAGATATTACAGATCATTATAAAAATATAAAGCAAATTATAGAAATTTCTATTTTATATGAGGTTAAAGATTAAAATGGCGTATAAGATACAGAAAGTTTAAACAAGAGAATCGATTTGCCACTCTGAAAGTTTATGCCAAAGTTCAAGCTTTCGAGCAAGTAAATTTGCTTTCGCGATCTACTTTCGTCCGATTGTGCTAACACTGCGAGTTTCCGTGTGTCCCGTAAGGAACGATCGACATCAAATCTTCTCCCGAGTACGCAAAGGACGCCGTAGCAAATATTTATTCACCGCTCTTTTTTCAAATGGATATGAGGGGATCAGATGATGAGGTATTTATCAAGCTGGCGTCACAATTTTGAGGAACAAAAATATTTTTGCTGCGCGAAAATAAATGTTTATGGAACAAGATCAATATTTAAATGTAGACGTGTACCTCGATAAGAAACTTTACAGAACGTGGAAAATAACCAGTGAGAACGAAAAGCTTCTGTTTTTCTTTTTCGATAAATATATACAACTGTACTCGCGCGTTCCGATAAATTATTTTTTATTTTCCAAAACCGTCTGAGAAATTATTCAAGTAAGAATATATAATAATGGAATGTCAACCTATATGCCGAGCGGGATTATAACTTCGATATCAGGCGGGATGAAATATTAATAAGCGGAGCAACGACATCGAGACATATTCGTGTCTATATTTCCATACCGTGCCATTTTTAAACATGTTCCTAGAAATTGTTTATAGCGATATTCGCTGCGGTAGCACAATATCATTAGACTATAACGAGTATTCTATATTCTCATTTCACATTTGATAAAATCAGATCAGAAATGATATTTTCTCAAATCATTCGAATTTCAACAATATCTCGTCGAGGCAAATCAATAATCCATATTTAATCAAAGCAAGAATATAAATTCAAAATCTAGCGAAAATGAAGAAAAAACGCAATTGAAGATCAGACTTTTTTCTTCTAATATAGAACTTTTTCTCTAACAGCAACTATTCTTCTTTTTTTTCTTTCTTTTAAGTAAACCACAGAGTTGAAGATGAGAATTCCAGCGATACAATGGGACTAGAAAGTCGCGAATCGATAAACCAATACGCGTGTAGCACACAACACGTGGTGCATTCAATTTATCAGCAGATATGCACGTACATAAGACGTTACGTATGCTGTTGCAATCAATCGCGTCTTGCATCAATCGCGAGCGACTATCGACGGTAACGGTACCGAGAAAGATCGTGAGATAGTGACAATGACCTTGACTACTGGCAACGTATTCGAAGTCATCGACTAACGATCGAGACATCGACCGATAACGCTGCATCCAATTACGTCAGCGAGGAATATCCCGTGTCTGCGGACTGCATCTGAATCATTTCCGCGGATTGCCGAGATTCTCGATGTAGAGGAATGTAGATAGAACAAGCTGAACGAAATAATCATCGATTTAGCAGAAGCACAATGCTAGCAGAGGTAAGCCTTAATCGCGAGCAAAATATCCGTTTAAAACATACTTTTTAATTTAATATCGAGCTAAAGATAGACGGTAAATTTTATCTTCGAGTTAAGAACTCACTTGGGATTTCAAAGAAAACAAAGTTCCTTGGTTTTTTTTAATAAACGAGATTACAGAACAAATACTTCATGGGGAAACGCTAAACAGACGAATAGTTTGCAAATCCTTATTGATCCCGTTGGGCATACAAGGAAGTTAGTAATCTAATACATTTATGCAAGTCCGTAATCTTCTCTTGATACGCTACCGTTACGATACCTTTATGTTTAAAGTTATGTTATGGCGAGCTGTGCATTAGCTTAAGCTTCTATAAGCGATCTACTAGTTTGTACGATAAACCGTTTAATAATATTCTGATTTACGGTCCGCATATTGTTCTCAGGGACGTCCTTTTTCAGAGCACAAACTATAAAAAAAAAAGTAAAAGTTGGTTTATTGCTGGATTAAATATTGAACGTTAATACTCGATACGCAAAACAGTGTTTCGTTATTCCAGAATCCTCCTCGATACTCCGGCGTAAGCCAGGCATTTATATCGTGCCTTTAATCTTCCACGCGAAACGTACGATGGTGCGATATCTAAATGTGGCGCAACTAAACCATCGCTCGATTTTAAGCGCGATGATATCTCTATTTTTTTTTTTTGCGTACGTTACTATCTACGTTTGATCTGTAATGCGACCGGTGTATGCACACTCGCTGCATCTGACGTAAAAGGTCTATCGACCTCGTACTACTGACGTGCCGGTAACAGTGCGAACGAAAGTCGATTCGCGCAACCGGATCGCAAACTCGATTCGATTACCACCGGCCAGTTGTTGCATCGACGCACTCAAAATAAAACTCGATGGGGAAGTTGCGTCGCGCTAAAGGGAGTAAATCTCTCGTCGGGGTTTACGCATCCCAACAGGTTTGTAGGTCGCGGGATGAAAGGAAAGCCAGCGGTCGTGCACATTGTCACGATGCAAAAATGAATCTACAAAAAGGTTGCAGGAAAAGGAGAACGCGAAAGAGATGATAAAAAATACGTGAATTCTTCTATCGAAGAATTCACAGTTATCGAGAATTTTATCAAGCAAAAATAAATGGCAAACCCCATTATCTAAAAAAACTGACTCCGAAATAAAAGAAAATTGATAAAACTTCAACACAAATAATGGTGTGCTCTCTGCACTGAGAGAAAAATATAGTTACTTTTGGTTTCAACCATAATTTTATAATATTTCTAACAATATAAATATGATGAACTTAACTATATGCATTATTATGTTAACTCATCTTTAACCACAATTTTATAATATTTTTAACTATAATTATCGTTAAAAATATTAAAAAATTGTGGTTGAGGCCAAAAGTAACAATATTTTTTTCTCATTGTCAGTGTGATGCCAAAATTAAGAAGTGTATAAAAAGTGAAAATGAGCTTCATTTTAACTTAAGAATGTGACTTCGTCACCGTCGATATGTCACAGTTATCTCGAGAGAACTTCCGTCGCGAATGTCGCGCAACACACGCTGATAGTACGTCTGGAATTATCGATCACAGAGCGCGCACGGACGAGCTTTATTTTGCACGTGTATCGTCCTCGCGTTGCTCATCGTCGTTAGCGACAACGATAACGCGACCTGTCGACATCATCAAGGAGCGTCGAGAAGCATTATCTGGATAACTGCCGTCGCAACGCCAGCATGCTTTGAAATTCGAATCACCGTAGGGACTCTCGAGCTTCATCGGTCAAAAGCGTGTCCAAAAACTCGAATATTTTGGAGTCAATGGAGCATGAGTGAATATAATTAACTTAATTGACAACGTAAAGTCAAATCTGACAGCTCAAGTTGCAAGCTCGTGACTACGTCGCTCGATAAATACTCGACAAATGCTCGAGTATAGATATTTCGAACTATTAATCTCCGGATTTATAATGTAAATTTATGCGTTTTGGCATTCTGATAATTTTTGGGAGCTTTCACAAGGTAACTGTACAAGAAAACGTTAAAGCAAATGTAAATTATTCTGTCCGTTATCTGCATAACGAAGCGCGGGAATAAACAAGGTGAACCGCGCTAATAAATATTTCACGTGATATCGAAATGCGAATGTGGAGCGAATGTACCGAATTAACAAACACGGATGTAATTTCCGATGCGCTCGGAGAAGCAACCTAGTGTTGTATATTGTATATATAATTTTGTCATTTCTCTGTCGCGTATTATGCAGTACTTAAAATTATTAAAGCATGAGCGATACAGAAACTCCTATTTATACACATTCTAATGTTACTTTAAATAACATTTTATATAACAGACAAGAATATGTCATCCGAGATTTATAATACAATAATTTCACGGTAGATTGGAATTTTCTCGATCAATTTGAAATTAATTTTCGTCAATAAGAATTGAGTGATTTTTTTGCGTTTAATTCAAGTGAATAAAAAAAAGATTTTGCTACTTGTTTAAAACTTAATTATCGTATAATTCAGTGTTCTACATGTGAGTTTCGAAATGTTGTTTTTCAAGAGAAACTTGACTTTTGAAAGAGTTTTGTAAGAGAATCCATGAATAAAAGAATGTACGACAAACCCGATGCGCTTTATGCGTATGTATCTTTTAGATAAGATGAAAATTGAATAGAGCGTCCCATTTGGCGTGCAGAAGTTGCTTTCTATTCTCTGATCATGACAACAAAATTCTCGGCTTTCCATCATGTTTATACGAGACCATTCCATAGTATTTTCAGAGCATTTTCTCTTCATTGCAATATTCGTGCGATACGAAAAATAATTGGAACATTAGCGGTCGCATTTTTTTACATAATTCAATTTACTTAAGCTCTTTCAAATAATTATTTCAATAACGATTCGCATAAAATATTTTTAAAAATGCAAATTTTTTTTTTTATTTCTTTTTCGACCGTCGTACAAAAATCGAGCAATTTGCATAAAGAAAAATGTTTTCTTAAATTTAATAAATGTTGTTGACATCAAAGAAATTCAATCATTAGAAATTAATGTTTTATATAAAACGTTTTTTTTTAGTGAAACAAATATCAGTTAAACGCCATGTACGGACTGGTTTTTCCACCTTTTTGATAAGCTAATAATTAAATTAATATGTCTGAGCTTGTCTAATTTGAAAATAAAACAAAGCCAGGCATGATTTAACAATTAGATACCAATTAACTTGTCATTGGAAAAAGCCAATCCTAAGTGTAAGAAAATATTTTTCTCGCTATAATTTCTGATCTAAGGGCACGAGGACGAGGATGCATCCGTATGTATCTAGCGATACGTCGAGATAACTTCCTTCGACGCGTGATTCTCAAGCGAACGAAATTTCCCGCGAGTTTTAAAAGGTCGACGGACATTTTACACGAACGGGCCCCGGAGTGTCCGAGAGGTGGGGAGGGAAAGAAGGAGGCATTGTGAGACTCGCTCTCGGCGATTGTCCGATCGCTTCTCGACTGTCGTCCTCGACGGGCGGCGGGCGAACGCGCCCGATTGTTATCGGACGCGAACGGGCATGCCGGCGCGGCGCGTCGCGTCGCGTCGCGACGCGACGCGTCACGTCATGTCACGTCCCGATGCACATACGCTACACCGTGACCGTAAGTTCGTTCGCGTCGCATGCCTCAACATGCTCCTATTTGCCCCAACGTGCTCCAAAGAGCTGGATTATCCAATAGGCGCTGTATCGGAGCGCGTTGGGGCAAACAGGAGCATGCTGGAGGATGCGACGCGAACAAACCTCGCGTATGTCGGGAGCCGCGGGTAAATGGCGCCCCGCGCGTCGCTACGAAAACTCGCGTACTTCGGCGGCGCGCGGGCCGCGGCGAGACACGCGCGCATCGCGCCATGCCCCCGCGGCCACGATCATTACGCCGATAAATGGCGACGCGCTTCTTCCCCCTCGTCGGCGCCGGAAACGTGTGCGCCCCGCTGGATTTCTCGGCGATCGGGCGAGGACGAGGCGGACGCGGAGTCGCGTCGCGTCGCGTCGCGTCGCGAACGGGACGCGACCGCGACGCGTGATAATAATTTGCGCGCGCACTCACCCTGTGTCCGGATTCCTCGAGCCGCTGCCTCTTGGAGTGCGGACCGTCTCCGTTGAATGCCATCCTCCGTTGAACACCGGGCGACGCGTTTGAAACGGAACACTCGGCGCTGCGCGACAGCGACAGGGACAGCGACGGCAACGACGATGACGGCGGCGGCAGTGACGGCGACGACGACGACGACGGCGATGACGGCGACAACGACGACGACACAAGCGTGTTGTGTATACCGCCCTCGATACCTTCAACACCGTGCCGACGATCTCGTGTACGCGGACGGGGAAGGGGGGAGGAGGAGAAAATAATAATCGGTAGGACGCACGACGCGACGAGAACAGACAAACACGCGAGAGCGGCTTAAAGGAAACTGGATCTCACCGGAGGAACGTCAACGCTTCGTGCGAACTCGCGACCGGCTACCGCGACGCGCTCTGCCGGTGGCGCCACGGAACGCCTTGCGTGCAGGCCTGCCTGCGTTAAGCCCGCCGCTCTGCGCGCCAAATCGTCGTTGAGTGTCGCGCTCCGATTGGCCCGTCGTCTGGTTGCACGATGTGCCGCTCGCTCTTATTGGCGGCCGCGACTCCACTGGATTTTCATGAGAAATGTCATGAATAGGAATGCGCGGTACCGCGAAAAATAATATTGAATAAAGATGCACTTTCCGTAGAGCTGCGTGTAATCTATATTTAGCGAATTTAAAAGATATCTTTCATCAAGATATATTTAACTTTTCATGCATTTGGACCTAAATTTGTAAATCGACGTAACTGGCTGTAAATCAACAATTATGATCGTCCAATTCTCAAAATGAGATATTATAATCGATACATTTAAATAAATAATATCCAAAACTCACCACGCAATTATATCTCTCCATGCAAGCATACTTTGATCGAATTATCGGGAAAAATCATTATCTTTGATTAAATTGCGTGGAATTGTTTGAGATTTAACTACGGAACTATTAAAATAAAATATTTAAAAAATTAATATTCAATTTAACTAAATAATTAATTTTTTTCAAGTTTTATTTTAATAAAAGGTATAAAAAGAATCATACATAATCAAGGCGATTGCTCGCCTTTTTTCATTGAGAACAATAAAAAATTTCGAGGGGACAATCTGGGATCGAAAATGGGCTTCAATATGGGAAATAAATTATTTTCAGATAGATATAGGAATCTGTCCAACAACACTATGGTTTCCACCAACGGTGCCAACATTACACGCAACGCTCCGAATATTACAATCTGCCGCCATTGACTCAGATAAGATTTTATCTGCAAATTCTGAAAATCTGAATTGTCAGGTTGGAAATTCGGCTCAAAGTCCGCGGTTGCCGCCATACAGTACCTGAAAAAATTATCGCGTTAGATTATCACGGCAATAATGCCACACGAAATTTCGATAATCGTAACTTTACTCAACTGTTCAAACGTAATGGATCTCGTCACTTTAACGTTCTTTACTTGAGTGCGACGTAATTGACTATTTCGTTTTATCAAAATAGTTTCTAGAGTGGCTCTGTAAGCGTGCACCTAAAACAGAAATGCACAATTTAATAATAACGAGCTTATGCTGCTTCAGTATACAACACTTAACTATTAGATCCTCGTAGTTCCCAGTCTTCAATTTGTCGCAGTAACTTTCGATAGCATGGCATGCCACTTCTAACGATGTATAGGATAATTTGTGTTTTGCAAATGACGACAAATATCTACTGAGGGGATATCCATTTGAAACATCCGCTGGATTCCTAAATGCATTATGTCAGTTAGTGCAACTGTAATCTCGTAAGCATGACGTTACAGGTATACTCTCGCGGACATACTCTAACGTCAGCTTCATGTAACAGCACCCCACAATGCAAATAAATCTTGCCCCGCACCGAGACGCGTAAAGTCTCAACAATGTGGCCGCGAGATCTCCACATGGATGCAGCCCGACGACTCCAAACCCTGATTTAATCTCATCTGAATTAAAGTTATCGACGAAAATTCTTTGTATGTCCCTGATCGTCTCTGACTGATCAAAGTTGGCATTTTCCAGTTTGATCGACACGTGCTGCGGCATATTTGCTGACATGTCGAGCAAATGTTTAGACAGGGTCACGAACAGTTCGTTATCCCATTTTCTGTAATTAAAAATCTGTAACGCAACTGATAATAAAAGAACTATAAGTATACTAGTAATTAATACACCGAAATTGCTTAAAATAAAAAAAGAAATGGAGAAATCGATGACATAACGCTGGACTACCTGGCTTGCTGTGACAGTAGCGCGTCTTGTTCAATACATATTGCGTGTAGGCCGTATTTAAACGCTAAGGTTCGGGCTAAATGACCCACGCCCGCCCCAACATCTATGATGCATCTGGCACTGGACTCTCGCGCGCAATCCGCGCATATCTGTGGAAAGATAAATTCGTATACATATAAATATTTTGCGTCTAAAGCAATTACATTTCGGAAAATACGTGTAACTGTACCCGCGCTATTTGTTCTATCTCGTGTCGTTTCTTTATTTTAACGTGTTTCAGAAAGAGATTATTGTGCTTGCTCAAAGCGGCGGTGTCGCGTAATCTCTTGTTCTCATTTTCCGAGATAGAACCCTCCGAATTGCATGCGAACTTTTTTCCTCTGTGGCATTGCCAGGCGCTCTCATCATTTCGATGATCTCGATTTAGCTGTAAGTCTTTTGCAGCCTGTCGAAGCGAGAGCAACGACAGTGGCCACACGCGTGAGCTGCAAAATGAATTGCATTGTTAAAATATCTATAAGTATATAGGCATATAAATATAATATATAAAATATCTATAAGTATTTAGGCTGTAAACACATTTCTCGCGTCAAGCTTGCGTTCGAATTTGAAATGTATTTGGATCAGACTCGAGACCTGAAGAACGGTATCATCGAAATCATTATATCGCACGTCTTCGATCAAAGTCCGATTAACTCAATCGACATTCGGGATGACTGATCCGCACAGTCATTTGGGTTTAGTAAACCCACGGACCCGAGCTCAATATACTGCGGACAATCACACGGATTTACGCATCATATACACACACAATTTTGATAATAATAGTGTTATAAATATTTAAAGAAAAATGAAAGCAGAACATAAAGAGATTTAATTTGAGAATAATAAGAAAAATAAAATACATGCTTCGTGCAGCAAGATTGAAAAAGCTAAAGTTCATTCTTCATTTATATCTTTAAAAAAATTTAATCGATATGATAAGTCAGGATTTATAACGAAATTGTTTACAGCATCCCTGATCTAATCCTTTCTTTCATATATGGCGAATAAGAAAAAAATTAGCATTTATTATCAAATTACGCTAAAATTATATGTATGCCTATAAAATCCCAGGTAACAAGCTAACGTTATTTTGACGTTGAAATATCGTCAAAAACGTACGTTATTTTAACATCAAAATGACAAATAACGTCAGCTTGCTACCTGAGACATTACAGATATTACACGGATTTCAATTATACTTTAATTAACTTAATCGATAATCAAGCAATAATTATACTATTTAACATTAATTTTTATATTGTTCAATAAGAAAAAAATTGTATTTATATTATAGGAACAACGAATTTATTCGAAATTATCGATCAGTAGAAGACTACTCGCGCTACCGACCGAAGTGGAGGTTCATGCGCTTACCACGAGATGTCGCCAGTTAACCACTTGCCAAACTCGTCGGGCGACACGTTTCGCAGAGTGCTCCTCCAGCTGCTCGGCAGTTTCTCCCACAGCTGCTCTTGGAAGAAATCCTGCAATGCGATTCGTCAGATTTCGAGGTCGATTTCATCGTTCTCGAAAAATTAAGTGAAAGATGACAGACGGGAGAGACATGTGAAATGTGTATATCAGGTACAATTTGCGAGACGGCACAGCCATGCGTTTAGGTATGTACGAAGGAGGGGAACGGAGGGTTCACGAGAAGAGGCTCGGAATGCTGTGCAACGGCCAAAGCGTATCTTTATTGAGTTACGTACCACGACATACGAGTCTAACAACCAGCCGTACGTGTCTAAGATGTGGAAGATTTTCTCGAGTGTTACGCGAGCCTTCGAGCAGGTTCTGCATGTGCACGTAACCACGGGGGCGGCCATTGTTGTGCCGTGTCCGACGTTAGCTCGTATCGCTCCGCTGACACGCCGATGGACGACTACCTTTCCCTTGGCATTATTAAATTTATTGCAAATTAAATATGCAGATTCTCTCTCCTCACGTTATTTATTTCCATCCGTCCAGGCTAATCTGACGCTCCTTTGCGTCGTTAAATACAGATAATTAAATCGTAATTCGACTGTTTAGACTGCGTTAAAATTCATCGCTATACACATCGCGCAAACGCGTGTCTTCCTTTTTGATCTATTATTGTCGGAAATTATTTATTAGAAAGTCACGCGTTGCGCGCCGCGCATTCTCGCACGCACGCACGCACACACACGTGATCGCTGATTTATTGCGCGCGAAATGGAAAGTGTAACAAAGCGGGTACGCGAATTTTGCGTTACGGTTATTTACAAAATTCTAGTGCACTTCCTGCGAAATTTGTTTTAATCTCGTAAAAGCAACGGGCAACAAATGGCCCGTCGGGCAATTTGCGGGGCCGTGAAGCAGCGCGCGCGGGTCTTCGCCGATACGCGGCGCACGTCAGTGGTCGCACGAGTGATTTAGCCGAGGAGAAAGTTAATACTTATTATTCTTCACGCTTCTTTATGATTTATTAAATTGACCGTGATAACGCCGCCGGCGCTCGGAAAAACTGCCGTCCAATATTTTTAATCGATCGCGCGGCGGATAATGGAAAGCGATTATTTTTTTCCTTCCCCCTTTTCCGCGAGGCTCGCGCCCGCGCGGATTGCGACGGGTGCGAAGTGAGAATCCGCTGCTGCTGCTGCTGAAATAGAAAGTGCATCGGGCGTAACATCAATTATAGGCAATTTTTCGTCTGATACGGCCCGCAAGTGTGTAATTATATAACGCCGTTATGCATTTTCCGCTTATACGGCCGATAGCCGGGACTGCCGTTAGAAACCTCTCTCCTCGAGCAGTATAGCCGGCGTTTTAAACCTCAATTAAAAAAAAAAGCCGCGACGTTTATCGTTCCGTAAATCTCCCCGGAGATAGAAGTCACCGCGTAAGTTATGAAGCACATTACATCGCATGTTAGTTTCGGTTGGCTCCATTCTTTAATTAATTAAGATTCGGATTAACGCCTGTGGCGTGCAACAATCCCTTGTAGCTTATGAAATATTCCTCTCACGTTGAAAAACACGAGTGAGAATTTTCCACCTTATGAATCAGGTCACCGCGGACGAGTAGTCTGATCCACATATGATAATCGGATTACTGCAAATCATATACAGAACATTACTGTCAGAATAGAACGAAAAGATAAAAGAAAGTCAGAAATAAATGGTTGAATCACGGCAGAAAATTGTGACAAAAGATATGAATCTAATCTTTATCACTCCATTATTTAAAAAATTTTTTAATCTTTTATCTTTTTCTTTCTCTCTGAGAATCTGCTCTGAAATTTGTAGTGAAAAAATATACGTGAACTGATTTTAATATTTTCGAATCAACAATATATTTTAATTATAATAAAGATGAATGAACGTGGAAGTATATAAAAGTAATTGAGAAATATCCGAAAGTTATTATTTATTTATATAATCTAATTTCTTTATAATTTTTAAAATTGACTTTATCTTTTCCTTTCTCTCTAAAATCCGCTCTGAAATTTTTAGTGACAAATATTCGTAAATTAATTTTAATATTTTTGAACCAACAATATCCTACTTATAATAAAAATAAACAAACGTAGGAAATAAAAATTATTGAGAAATAGCTTAAAGCTATTTAATATATAATCTAATTTCTCCATTATTTTTAAAACTGGCCTTATTTTTTTCTTTTCCTCTAAAATCCGATCTGAAATTTTTAATGAAAAAAAAAATATTAACATGAACTGATTTTAATATTTTTGAACGAATATTTCTCAATATTCTAATTAGAAAAGTAGAAAAGATTCCAAGTAGAAAAGATAAACGAACGTGAGAATATACTAGGAAATGTTCTAAAGTTGTTTATTTATTGTCTTTTAACCATGACTTGAATTCTATAAATATTTATAATCTGATCGTTATCCCTGTCTATATCGTTATCCCGCGCGCGAGTTTCCGGAATAAAAAGCGAGCGTGAGAAAGGTCTCGATCATCGACCGGGGATGGATAGTGACTTGCTGGCAAGGTCTTATAAAAATGTCGCATTGAATGCAGAGTCACATGAAACGATGAGAACCGTTTGTGAGCTTTGTTTATTAATTATAAGAGCGAGCGCTATTCCCGTAGCGTCCTACTTTACGGCACTTTCACTCTTCAACAGTTACGTTATTGCTCATGAGCGGACTGCTCTCGAAGTGCTGTATATCGTTAACGCTCGTATAAGAGGATCGTATCCTTCG
Source organism: Tetramorium alpestre (assembly GCA_021460005.1). Taxonomy (NCBI): domain Eukaryota; kingdom Metazoa; phylum Arthropoda; class Insecta; order Hymenoptera; family Formicidae; genus Tetramorium; species Tetramorium alpestre. Next base: position 718,481 of record JAJVSH010000031.1, read on the forward strand.
TACTTTCGTGAGAACTGGGAGAATCAAATTCGCAATCTTCTGCCGCCGCTGTTACGGAGATGGGTCTCGCAATCGCGGCGACCGAGCATCGCGATACTTGTTCGGTTCCGAGGGAGTTTCCACGCTCCCTGTGCGTGAATAGGTGGCTCGATAGCAGATGCAATAACCGTATAACATAATACAAGACGCGCGTGTAACACGTAATATGTAAATGTACGTCGATAAAGCAACGTTCATTAAAATTCAGCAAGAGCTGATCTTGAGATCTCGAGATTGACTTAATTAAAAATAATTGTGATAGTTGTATTGTAGGCCGATTAGAAAGTGTCGTTTCTACACGAAACATAGTTTTCCTACTGAGCAGACGTTTAGTACTTGTTGTACGACATTTCCTGCGATTAACATCGACAGGATATGGATTGTTAGTAATGCGATCTCAATGTTGAATGAAACGGTTGTGATATTTTAATTAATTCACATTGAATAGGAAATGAGAAACTCAAAAATCGTGAACAAAAGTGAAATTTGTCACTAATAATTTCAGTACGGATTTTAGAGCGAAAGAAAAAGATAAAGTCAATTTTAAAATAATGAAGAAATTGAATTATATTAATAAATAAATAGCTTTAGGATATTTCTCAATTACTTTTATATATTTCCACGTTCATTCATCTTTATTATAATTAAAAGACATTGTTGATTTCAAAGTACTAAAATCAGTTTACGTATTTTTGCGAAATCTTGCTTTTCAATCTTGCTTCACTCTAAGCAGCTTCCATTAAATTTTACGATTGAGTTACAAAATTATTTAATATCAGAAATTAAGTAATTAACTTTATAATGAAAGGAAAGTTGTGAATGGTTACGCGACAATGTACACTTGTCACGTGCCGAAAGAGAGAGAGCTTCCTCGGAGAATACCGAGTCGACTGAGTAAACAGATTAGAGATATAGTTAAGATACCACCGCGTCACCCACGTAGTGCCGCGAAAAAGTGATAAATCGTTCTCGCGTGCGAAATTATGTACGCTTAGGAGGACGTCCAAGAACGATATCGTTTCCCGGCGAAACGGCGATAAGTCAGCGTGAAATATCGCCTTGGCTCGCGGATCACTGACCCTCCCGGGCGGACAGATGGATCCTGTATTCATCATCTTCGAGCCTACCGGCTGCTATTCGGACCCTCTTACGCCAACGTATAAGTGAAAGTTCGTAAGTAGGACGCGCGACGTTCAATCTCGATACCCGAAGACTCAAATCACCCATGCCGGACATTGGTTAGTGCCGAAATTAATGAATTCCGATATTAACAAATAAGAAAAGGGATCCGATTCACTGATTCTCTTTCGCGACTTTCGAAATTATACGTCTGTCGTCTGTTTCTTCTCGCCGCGAGCTATTTGACTTAACTTGTAAGAGGCTTAGAAAATAAGTTCGTTAGAAAATCATCGGCTTTGATGATCCGACCGATCTGGAACGAGGCAACTTGCGCAAATACGAACAGGAGATATATCTGCGGAACATTACAGGGTACTTCTGCAACTGAACGGAGGGGAAAGAACGGAATCCTCTAGCGGGGGTCATCTCGTTCAATTGCTCTACTGAATCTGCTCCTTTCGCAACGACGAACATGACTTATATACAATCTCCTGTGTGATTTCTTGCGAGCGAGTTACCTCACACCTGGCAACTTCGACATCATGCTCGGAAAAATGTTCCATGTAATTTATCAGGTCAGAATCATCTGTCATACGTTGACGTAAGAGGATCTGAGTAACGTCTTGCATTATGCGAAATCTCGTCTATAAAAGAGATGAGAAAGAGACAAGTTCCTGTGCGGTGTATATATCACATGCTGTTTAAAATATTTCTAAAAGAACAATCCTTTTTTATAATTCTTCATATATGAAAGTCTTTGAAGTATATTTGAAAGTGCACGCAAAAAGAGAAGATTGATCGCGTCATTGTTATCACGCGATGCACCAGCGCGATCAATCTTTGTCATTCCACCTGCGATACCGCGCACTCCATGTGGTGGCAGAATATATTCTATAAGAATTTAAAAAAAAAGTCCTTGCGCTTCTGCGAAATCGCAACGGAGATTGCATCGTTTTCGGGGAATTCGTTTGCAGCAACGTGCAATCTGCTGTGTATGCACGTTCACGAAAGCCGACTGCGCGACTATTATTCCGAGAGAGGCAAGATTCACATTAAAGTCGCAGCCTAGAAATGCTAATGATATTATAATTGCGGCCACCTTAATTGTATCCGTCCATCAAGATGACCGTTCGTGAGCAAGAGCGTCCAGTTTCGAGTGATGGTCGATGCGATTTGCAGCGACATCCAACGACCGGCGTATCCTTTCCTTACAAGGATTACCGAACAGATCGGAAACGATCACTTGACTCGAGGAAGTCGTGGCTTGGCGATGCTTACAAGTGCCGTAGCGAAAGTAATCCTCCGCCTCCGCTCCCCATCAGGCCATTAACATTAAGATCCATCACGCTCTCTCACCGAATAGCTCCTCGTTGAAAAGAGGAAAGGTGAGTTTCGGTTTCGATGGGCCTTGGAGGTCGCGGAAAAGTGAGGAGCTTAGTATAATCGTCCCCTCCACCGGTCGATCGCGTGGATTTGAAGAAAGTTGTCGTGCGTGCGAGAAAGATGCATTCCACGCCGCGCGCATCCTCTCCTTCTTTCTTCCCCTCCCTACCCCCTCATTTCCATCCACGTATGCGTCCACGTGTACGTGGACGATGGACACCGAGCACCAACGAGGCGAGTGTCGAGGGGGCCCCTTGGAGAAAGGTGCTGGCTCCACCGTCTTCGACATTAGAGAGGAGCTTCTTGAAGAGCGGTGGCCGCCGGTGGTGGTGGCATCGAGTAGGGAGAAACGGGCCCCCGGGCTCGATCTGTCCTCAGTTCCCATGCGAGGTTCCGCTCGGTATCGTTCAGCCGAGACACAGTCCGATCGTCCCGAGCGGTGTCATGTCGCGAGTCAGCCGCCTCTAACGCGGAGGAATCGGCCGGTGAGAAGTGTGTGAATCTCTCCACGAGGAAGAGCCTTCAACAACGGTCGCAGCAATGCGGTTCGCCAAGCTGGTAATTAGTGCATGGTAACCAGGGGAGGGCGCGTACGCGAAGGGGGCGGATGGACCGCTCGGACGGAGGCGCTTGTACTTTCATCGTAATAAGCATGTCGCGCGCGGTGCCGAGACCCCCGTCGGTTCTATCATTTGTAATCAGCGAGCGTATCGGCTCTCACGCACGGGGGAAAGTGCTCTAATAAATCGTGGCAGACGCGACCGGCAACGATACGACCGCTAATCTCCCGCGGAGATCGACGACCGTTTAATCATGGTGTCCCATCGTCTGAGATTGCTTTTCTCTCGGTCGGGCTTGCGGCGCCCGAGGCGGGTTTGCCTCAGATAAAAGAAGCGCTCGGAGCCCCATTCGAATATGCTAACCAGCATCGAGAGAGGCACCGAATTCTCGAGGTGAAACGCGACGACGCGCCGGTCTTAAACTTTGATTCTCTTTCTCTTTCTCCTTCACCCACTTAGAGTTTAAAAGATCGATCGAGTACACTGGGGTATATTCTATTACATGGAGCAAAATATTTTTAAAATTATAGAAAAAAATAGCAACAAAATTTCAATAAAGATAAGTCGCCTTAATTCGTCATATAATTAGTGTATAAATTTAAAAATATATTTTTAATACAGAAATATCAAATTATTATATAATTAAATTGTTATCTGTTTAGAATAAACAATTTATTTCAACGTTAATTAAAATATACTAAAAATAAACAATTTTTAATTTTTATTTAACAAAAATTAAATTGTTTATTTGATGATTTTGTATTGCTTGATAAAATGAAAAGAATACATACGTTATTTAATCGCGAGACACAAGACTGTAAGTAGAGTACACGCGGAAGCTCGCAATCTCCCGATAGTGGAAGTTTGGGAATCGAGCGATTTCAAAGAAACGAGAAACATCCGATATGTTTCACAAGTCGATCTTGCCATATCGAGAGCACGATCACAACTGGGAATCGCTTATCAGGCTAACTGTTCCTCGATTCTTGCTAGCATACCAATCGATTCGAAGCCCGTTAAGGCTTTCGATGAGTTTTCTGGTTATTAAACGGGTTACTCGGTTATCAGAACGCGTTAAATTCTTCTTCCTATATTTTTATTATCACTTGCTATGCTAATCAACTTGAAACTTTGGCATCATCAATCAATTAAATTACGGTAAAGTGATACGTATGCTACTTTCCAGAAAGTTAAATTATTATAATAAAATGATTAAGACTTTATCAGAGTTTAAAAAAATAAAAAATGTTAAATTTATAACAAACATTAGTGTTATCAAATTAATAATATAACTAGCACTATAAAAGAATGTGCTGTCAACGCATCGTTTCTTTTTTCTTTTCCAGAGACTCCTCGCGGCGGCGCTTCTCGTCGTCGCGACCCTCGCGAAGGAAGAGAACTCGTCGTCGAAGAACCGTGACAAACGTCAGCAACTCGCCTTTCTGCGAAAAGGTGGTCGTCTGCCGCCGTATGCAGTTCAGATGGAACCGATAGTGCAATACTCTCAGAGAGATCCTTTGTACAATCCCTTGGCGAGCCCGAAGAACGACGATTTGTATGAGGAGAATCCGTCAAGCTATTATCCGACGGAACCCGAGCCGATTATCGAGATCATTATCAAAGAATCTAATGAGTCTCTTCCGACTCCGGCGCCACCGCCGCTTCCTCCTCAATCGCGCCCCACCAAGGAACCTATCCAGGTCTTTTACGTGAAATACGAGAAGAAAAAGGGCTACGGGGACAAGACTCGCGTCGTTTACGATCCGCCGATTCCCGCGCTGACGCCGGTGGAGGACCACGAAGTAATTAAGCCGGAAAATTCAGCGGGAGGATCGTACGGGGAGGAGTCGACGTACACTGTAACGCCAGCACCGCCTCCAGAACCGTCGACGACGCTACGCGCCATTATTCGACCTGACAGCGAGGTATACCATTCCGGCAGCAGTGGCATCCGCGTGACTTTCGGCACCGAGCAAGTGCCGCCCAACAGTCACAGCAAGCGCAGTGATTTGGAAACACCTGGAGGCAGCAGCCAACAGCAGATCAGCGTCAGCAAACCGACGACGTCGCCGGGAGCGCCAAAGAGACAGCATGGTCCGTATCAGCCGTTGCAACCACCCCCGCCGCAACCGCCACGAGTACCGCCCGCGTTCCCACAACAGCGTATTATCAATTCGTTCCCACCGCAATCACAGGCGACGACGTTCCTACAACAGCAGCAGCAGCAACAGCCACCGCCGCCACTGCCGCCGCATCATCAACCATTTCCACCTCAGCAAACCTTGAGAAATCCACCGCCGCCACCGCCACCCCCATCGAGACCGCTGCAGCGGCACCCTATAACGATTCAAGGTCTCCCGGAAATACAGCAACGTGCGACGTTTAACAGTTTCGGTCCGCCGCCGCATCACGTCAATATTAATCATCCGCAGCAACCGGGATTCCCGCCCGCACTATCGGTGTCGCATCAGAGCGTACATGTGCAGAATCGACCATTGTCGTTGCAGCAAAACAACTTTGCCGAACCGCCGCCGCAATCATTACCGGTCAGACCCGGCGGCTTCAATGCGGAACCGCCGCAGCAATCTCTACCTCCGTTGTCTAGACCAAATAATTTTAACGCGGAGCTTCCACCGCAATCTCTACCTCCGTTTAAGCAGCAGGAGTTGGAGAAGCAACGTTACCACGAGCAACGACGACAGCAAGAACTGTTGAAGCAACGGGAGCATCAACGATTGCATGAGCAGCAGCGACATCAGGAACATCAGCGATTCTTGGAGCAACAGAGACAGGTCGAGCAACAGAGATTGTTGGACCAGCAGAGGCAGCAGGAACACCAGAGGCAACAAGAGCATCAGAGGCTTCAAGAGCAGCAGCGGTTGCAGGAACAGCAACGCTTGCAGGAGCAACAACGGTTGCAAGAACAGCAACGCTTGCAGGAATTGCAACGCCTGCAGGAGCAACGCAGGCGGAAGCAGGAGCAGGAGCTGAAGCTCCTTCAGGAACAACAACGATATCGCACACAGTTCAAGTATAATCAGCCGCAGCTTCAGCAGCCGCAATTACAGCCACAATTACCGCCGCAATTACCTCCGCAATTACCGCCGCAACGACCGGGAGGTGAAATCTTCAAGGCCGTGCCGAAGCTTGAACAGCATTACGCGATCCGGGAAAATCCTCTTCATCCCGGTCCATTCCCGCCAAATCCTTCAATAGTGCAACCGACGGCGTTTCCCGAACTCCCCCAGAACCAGTTCGTATCCGCGCAACCTTTCAACACTCTTCACGATTCCCAGCAACTCTCTGGGAATCCAACGAATCATTTTATTTCCGGTGACAATCTACAACAATCATTAAACACGCAACAATTAAACCAGCAGTTAAGCGCGAAGCATCAGTCTTATCAGAACAGTCAGCCGGGCTTCTTCTCGCAGAATCTTCCAACGTCTCAACAACGACCGCAAACCACTTTCTCTCAACAGCAATCAATATGGGGCCGGCCGTTATTTCAAAACAATCCCGGGCAGAAGATCTACGCGACGCCAGTTAGCCCCTCCGAAGAGGAATCATTGAACTCGCCGTCGACCGCCAGAACGGTCCTACCGACGACTACGACAACGACTACTACAACCACGACCACCACCACTACTGAGGCACCAACCACGACGACGCTCTCGCCGAATAAGGCGGCCAAGATCAAGGAAAACATCGCGAATCTGCCGGACGAGGTGCCGGACGACATCCGGGAGCAGCTGCTGAGTTCCGGTATTTTGGGCAACGCCGACATCCAGATCCTCGACTACGACAAGATCGGTGACATACCAATCGAGAAACTGCCGCCGGAGGCCCTGGCGAATTTCTACGGTGCCGGAAGCGGAGCGGCAATTGCCGCCGGTAGCGAGCCCGTGCCGGCGATCGCCAAGCGGCCGTCGACGAAGACGACGCAGAAGAAGGCGACGAACCTGGTGGCCGCCGCCACCGCCAACAGACCGACCAAGATCGAGCAGGCCACCTTGCGGCCCGGTGGCGTGGAAATGAAAGTAGTACGCTTCGATCCGAATACGGAGCACGGCCGGGCAGTGGCGGAGCAGCACATACGGGACGACGCGACCCGGCTCGAGCCGGTGACCGTGGGAACACGCGGGGACGCCGCGCAGTACAATCGTTATCTGCCGCTTAAAGTGAGCGGCACGTCTTTCCCGATACCGGACGTGCCGGAGCTCAACGGCCGTAGGATCTCGAGCGTCGTGGTGCTGGCACCCGTCGACTACGACTTTCCCGCCGAGGAGAGGGAGATCGCGGAGGCGCAGCGACGCGGCAGGAAGGCCGGCGGCGGTGGCGACGCGCAGCCGGTCAGGTTTCTCGCCGGCGACACCCTCAAGCAGCTCGTGAAGAAGCCCACCGCGGAGAACTACAAGAAGTGGCTCGAACAGGAGAGCCGCACCGAGCCGCAGAGGCAGTCCGTCGTGCTCCTTGTGACCACGTAAGTACCTGATTATGCGTGCACGCGTAATGAAATTGTCGTGAGTCATTTTCCCTTAACGCTCCAGACACTTTTAGACATTCGGTTTTTTTGCTGGCGCTAAAAAAATCGACACTTCGATTGCATCACCTCGTATTTGCATCTGCGATGAAAATTGATAAATATAACGTAACTCTAAACTATTTTCAGACTGATTATATGTTGCTTAAATCGAATTTTCTTTATTCTTTTATTTCTTTTAGTGTGCGATGATATACTGTTTAATCTGACAACTATTTAAATCTCTGTTTTGTATTTATTTCATTTAATATTATTTGATTTACAAGCAATTTCAATTAAATTTATAATTTTACAGCGATAATTATCATTCATAATTTTATTTTCTCATTCTCACGTTATATATATCGTACTGAGCGACCATCGTTTCATTTAACTTTTTAACATTCTCGTGTCGCGGTCGTCGCATTATAATCGACGGTTCGTCCGTGTCTCGCGAACCACTCGAAAGTCAAGGAATTCACGAGGCTGCGCGCTTTCACTCGAATTCACTGCGGTGTTTTAGGCCGAGAGACGGTGACGGTCAGGGTGACAAGGAAATCTTCATGTATGACGTGACCTCTGGATCCGTTAGCAAGCTGGCCGGCGATCTCTCGACCGCCTTCGTGGACGCCGCCGAGAGCAACTCCGACGGCACCGATTCCATCAACGACTCTACCCTCTCGACGTATTAATTTAGTCTCGCTAAAAAGGCTTTCCTCCAAATCTCTCAAACTGTTTAATCTACACCCGAGCGCAGAATTTCTTTTTCGGAGGCTCTACAATACGCAATAACATATATTCAAGATTCCGCTGCAGATTAAAAAGAAAAGAATTCTTTGCATTACAGTGTAACATATTTCTTGAGTGACTTTAACTAAATCAAAATTAATTTTTTCGTCGTTTCGCGACGAAGAAAAGAAGATTGGACACTTAGATCTATATGCTGGCTACTGAGTAATAATGAATGATTATTCCATCGGAAACTCCGATGGAAAAATAGATGTGAAAACGAAAGACTTTCCGAGTGACGCATTCCTTTATGCGATTTGGAGAAAAGAAGATAAGGATTTTGAAATGAGACGAAGAATCGCAGCACGGCAAATTACTCTGAGTATCCTTGTAGATATCTTAACTATGTATTATTATGTACATATAAGAATAATTTTGTACTTTTTTTATACGAAATAAAAGCAGTCTTTTTATGTTTTTATGTTATGTACAATGCATTCCATATACGGTAGCTTCCGCGTGAAAGCTAAAAAAATATTACTTGTGATATTTATACATAAGTTATTATAATACTTGATCAAAATTATATAATAATATAATTAATATTTTTAATATTATATATTAAAAAAATTCTTTTCAATATTTGAAAATAGAAAATTCAATGCGGAGATTTTAATATTAAATTATATTGTATTATATATTATTATAACATAATAGTATACAATATTAGAATCTCCGCGCTGAATCTTCTATTTTCAAATATTAAAAAAAAATTGTTTAATTAAATAAAATATTAATGATTCAAAAATATTTTAAGTAATAATTTTCAAAAGTAATTTTTAAATAATAAAAGGAAAAATATCATAACAAATTTAGTATCTCAAAAAAAAGAATTATCGTGAAATATTTGAAGAAAAATAACGAAATAAAGAATATTGCAGAGATACTTAACATTTTTACGTGACTCTCGTGACATGTAATAAGAAGCGACATATTTAATTGGTTCTTGTTTTACCAGAAAATCGATAATTGATGTCGTTTCTCGTACATGCCATGTTTCTTGTGCGAGCAGAGATAGTCGAAAATATTCTCTCTGAAATCTTTAAGAGAATCAAAGAGCGCCACATATGCTAAAGCGCCCATAGACGTAAGAATTAGGAATATGTGAACAGAACGTAAAAAAATATTCCTTTGGAGGGAGAATATATATATATATATATATGTGTATAAAATCCCCAAATAGCTATATAAATTCAACATGTATATTTGTATATGTAAATTAATGATGGCTCTATAGTCTCCAAATCTCATCAAAATAATTATATGCATCTCACATCAAAATAATTATGTATAATTATTTTACAAAGAATTTTTGGTTTTATTTCGAATTCAACAATTTAAAGAACAAAACATACGCATAGGAATAAAATTATTGCTTCAATATTAAACTGTCTATGAGTCTAAATTATGCTCGTACGTAAGATATGTAACATAAAATATAATTTCGCGTAAAATTTTCGATCTTCGTCATTAAATTTAAGATATTATTTTTTGCGTTTTATATATTAGAAGCAGAATGACAGAACAAATTTCTTCCATTTGTTAAATCTGAATGTGACCGGTTCATTGTGTGCATATTAATTATATTAATAATAAATTAAAAATAACCTTATGTACTAAACTGAACTTTTATTGCATAACAATGTTGATTTATAATTTTACATATGTAAGTACATATATCAGAGACAAATGTTATATATTGAAAAGAGAAGGAATTTTAATGCAATACAATGAGAATTGTCTATAAAAAGTGCTAGCAGGATCATGAGACATATGTTTAGCGAAATGTTCTTTGATTAAAATTCGAAAAATATACGTTGTAAGATAAATTATAAGTTTCTGTAACTTATTTTGCTTTTTCCGTGAAATTGAACAAATCTACTAATCTACAAATCTACTCATAATACGATCACAAATTAGTGAATTAAAACATGTTACCATGCCATTATCTATATTTATCGTAAAATTCAGCCTTATATAAAAGAAAACTCAAGAAAATTAATAATGTTTTGTGAATAATCAGTTGTTCTTTTTCACATTCCTTCTGATTGAGTTTCATTGTTTAAGAAATCATTTCACCGAATATTTCATTTTTTAATTTTTAATTAAGTTAATAAAACTTATAGCAGCATAACTTTATATTTTTCAACACGCGTATTATTATTACTATATATATATATATTATGAATTATTGGACGGCGGGGATGGCAGGGCCAACATTAGTGTCTCTAACGAAATACGGGATTGACATAGCAATAATCTAATCATTTCTTTATTCATCTTTTTTCTCCATCTTTGTTTGATGTGCCTACGTTTATTCCCCATTTTCTGTAAAAATAAAATTATTATTAATAAAAATCACGGATAAACAAAAAAGGATATACTGATCTACAGAGAGATACAGCTGGATGGATAATTATACATATAAATATGTTACCTTTCTTGATATTTTTCCTGCAGTAGGAGTAAGGGTAGTGACGGTGGCGGAGGCGGTGGCGGTGGCGATGGCGTGGATGGAAGCCGGGGCATCGTCGGTCGGAGCCGGGGTATCGTCGGCCGGGGCCGGGGCATCGTCGGCCGGGGCCGGGGCATCGTCGGCCG
>JAJVSH010000031.1:730268-863049 GCA_021460005.1 Tetramorium alpestre
CCGGGGCATCGTCGGCCGGGGCCGGGGCATCGTCGGCCGAGGCCGGGGCATCGTCGGCCGGGATCGGAGCATCATCGACTAGAACCGGGAACAGGAACCGCGTCGGCGCGGTAGCGTTGGCGGAGGCCGGGGCATCGTTGGCCGGGGCCGGGAACAAGAACCGTATCGGCAAGGTAGCGTCAGCAGGAGCCGGGACATTGGCGGCCGGGGGTCGGAACCGCGTTGGCAGGAGCTGGGGCAGCGACGGCCGAGGACCGGAATAGCATCGGTGGGGGCCACGGCATGGTCGACCGAAGGCCGGTGTAGCGTCGACCGGGGACCGGGGCCGCATCGGCCTTTTTCTTTTTGGTAACGGCGACGGCGGCGACGACGGTGGTGTTATAATACCTTTGCGAAATGACTGCCATCGACGCCTTGGTGGCGTCGATGGCGAGTCATTTCTCTTTTTGTTTGATCCTTTTTGGCGCCCTTTATCTGTAATTGTAAAAAGAAAACAAATGTAATTTATTCAATAATATACTTTATAAAGTTAATACCCGGCAAACCAGGTATTCCGCGGGTAGCCGAATATGCGGGTATCCGCGGAACCGGTGTGGAACCGTACGCATCGAGTAATGGGCGGACAGGCGAGAATCCGTTTTCTTGTTATCCATCAGTTCCTTTTCCGAGCTCTAAAAATAATCTACTTACTATCTCGTTTCGGCGCCATTCTCCTCGAAAACACTTTTTGAAAATAGCAGGAAAGAGGTATGTACAATGAGTCACTGGGATTTGAACCCGGGAGTACAGTATGGGCTGCTTTCGCGACGTGATCGCAAAATGATCCGATCAAAATAATCCGTACGTTGATCCGTGCGTGTCATTGGTCAAATCACAAATTTGAAAATTCAAGTTTGACTAATCACGTGTGATCGCGCATTTTACTTCGCTACAACACGATATAAAAAGGTGCCACAATGGTAGACTCATATTAAATTCGCAACACCTCACAAATAACTTACATGACGGATTCCAGCCTCCGACGTATTGCAGCGCGAACGTCAAATATTCATGCTATCACGATAACAAACACTACGTAGCGGAATATGGCACGGTTATCTGAGTTATCTCTCTATCTAGTGAGAAAGCAGAGAGATCAATTCGATGTCGAATCGATATCAATATCACCAGAATACATCGATACATCAACTAATGATCGATAATCGATACTCCACAGAAATATCGACGGATTTTATAATTTTGATCTTTTTTCGATGTAATACCTTTGAAATATTTATGTTTTAAACTATATTTGATTTGATAAGTTTGATTACGTGTTAAAAAAATTTTTTTTTAAATTAGGATAGTCACATTAAAAGATACTGAAAAATTTAGTTAAATATTTTTGAAGAAATTTTTGAGCGGCTTATAATAGTTATAATCTTAATTTTTCAAAAATTAAGAAAACTAATTATTAATAAAATTCGCGGAATATCCACAACGTGTAGATGTATAACATACAAACACCAAAAAGTGATTTACAACATAGTCAAAAAGTGGATGTAGCACGGCGACACACCATCCACGGAAGCGATTTTGCGACAATGAGTGTGACTACGTAGTTCTACATCCACGTTTGGCGCAGATGCTAGGCCAACGATCGGCCCCACAAAAAAGGCCGGGATAGTCGCTCTCAGATTTCTCTCTGCTATAACAAAATAGCCATTTAAAATTCATGTTTTAGCGATCTCTGATAATGGAAACTGGATGCGATTATATAATTTTCAACATATAAAATTTCAATTTTAAAATAAATAAATGCATTTTCTATAAATTCTATATTTAATATTTATTCATATTTTAATAATGCCATTTTTAATCATATAAGCGAGAGAATTAAATCAGTATCGTGGAAAAGCAGCAACAATTTCATTTCTACATCTTCTTTTTAAGAGAGGAGGATTGATTATTAATAAACAATTTTTCATATTTTACAACATTTTTTTATTCTTGTTGGCAAACTTACAGATAACGAAACAGACTTTCGATATTCATAAAAAAGAAATCGAATATCGATATATCGGATTCAAAACATCGACAGTTAATAAACGATTAATCGACAATGATATCGGACATTTCAATTAATTAATCAAAACATCACACATTCCTAATTGATGGTGTCCATTTTGTATTGTGCGCTAGGATTTGTGGCCTAAATAAAATTATTCGTCTAACGACGGTTGGTGATACGTCAAATATCTTCTCCAAAAAAGAGAAAAAAAAATACACAGTGCGCTTCTGGAATTCACCCGAATAGTTCTACGTCCATGTGAGCGGCTGCCGCTTATGGCGGCTCGCAAGCGCCTTCGTATAAGTTCTATATCGTGTCGTTAACTCGTAGTACGCAAAATCATAGAACGGATCGTTCTTTCAGCGTACAAGTAGTAGCGAGGGAAACGTTTGTACGCCATTGATTCGTCGTACAGTTGTTACGCATGTGCAACCGTCGCGATCTGTTACGATTTCGCTACGATTAATCTAACCAAGTAAGTGAGGTTAGGTTGTTGATCGACGACGAATTTGGAATTCCACTCGCGAGTAAAGTACGGCCTGGAAAGTATGTCAAATTGGCGATCGAGTCACGCGGAGCGACGGGACTCGCATAAAAATAACAGGGAAAATAGGCGCGACAGAAACAACGAGATGCACAGAGACAGATCGCAGAGAAGCAGGGACAGAGATCACAGAGGCGGTAGACGCGATCACTCCAGGCGAGACGACGAGAAGCAGGGTGACAGGAGGAAGCACGAGCGGTCGCCGTTGAGGCGGGAGAACAGTCATCCCAGGCACAGAGAGCGCAACGAGAGAAGCAGAAGTAGAGACAGGAGGGATGACTCTGGCAGAAGACGCAGCGATCAGCAGCACAAGCAGAGGCAAAGCTCGGAGGAGATGCGAATGAAGAGGGAATCGTCCGCGGAATGGGGCAAGTCGACTGCCAAGGAAAAGGAGAAGGAAAAGCCCAACTTCGAACTGTCAGGAAAATTGACAGAGGACATGAATACTGTCAACGGGGTAGTCATAAAGTACTCCGAGCCAGAGGACGCTAAGAAACCCAAGCGCCGATGGCGATTGTATCCCTTCAAGGGTGAGAAGGTGTTGCCTACGTTGTACATACATCGGCAGTCGGCGTACCTCATGGGCAGGGATCGCAAAGTGGCCGATATACCCCTGGATCATCCGTCGTGTTCTAAGCAGCATGCAGCTCTCCAATATCGTTTAGTCTCTTACCAAAAAGAAGGTGGTGTTGAGGGTAGAAGAATACGACCGTATATTATTGACTTGGAGTCTGCAAATGGCACCTTTGTAAATAATGTAAAGTTAGAACCAAGGAGATATCACGAATTACTAGAAAAGGATGTAGTACGGTTTGGCTTTAGTACTAGAGAATATGTTCTCTTACATGAACATAGTAAGGACGATTCCTTTGACGATGATGTACCTCTTGCAAATGAGACTTAGGTAAGTAACTTTACATTATGTTAAATTAACTAGCATTATGTACAAAATTGAAGGAGCAAGTGCATTATACATATATATCTGATGTAAGTTGAATATATCAGATAGATAAATATCTAATAAAACAATGAAGTTCAAAGTTTCTCCAAATATTGTGGAATTACAAAATTCTTAATTTTTTTCTTAATGTTAGACATAATATGCTCAAATTTTACACGAATAATTTAAATTTTTCTTATTATATGCAACTAAACATACAACTTTATTTTTTTTCTGTAATCTAAAAAAGTGTCTGTACATTTTCAATTTTAGGAACTTAATTTTGATAGGAAAAATATCCAGAGATGAATATGGATGAAGACTGATGCAGAAATCAAGCTGTGAAAATCAAGAAAAACAAAATATCTATGAAGAGGAAAATCCAATATATATGTAGATACATAGTTTTATTAATAATCTTTTGACCACGAAAATCTCTGTTTTAAATTCATATTAGTATTATACATGTATAAAATAGTTACTTTTAGAAATTTGTGAGTCTGTATATATTTTGCAAATCCAAAATTTATTTTATCACAAAAAAGGGGAATAATATCTCATTTCTCTTTTGTACATTTTCTTTTGATTTTAATTTAGTTCCTTAATAGAGTTTGAAGTATATCATATGTATGTAACTTGTAGATTAAAAATAATTAAACTTCTAATGTTATATGTAATATTATTTGTAATATATTATTTACAATTATTGTAGCATTCACTGATATAATTTATTTTCCTCCAAAACTATTTGAAAATACAAATTTCAAGTATAGTTAATCCATCGGCATAAACTTCACAAGATTTTTTATTTAGATATATGCTAATTTATCTTTTCAATAAAATTATACATACACTTTTGTATTGTTAAAATTACGGAAAAAACTTAACAATTTTTTTATATTGATTAACATATTTACTAATTATCGTCAAATGAAATTTGTACAATGAACAGTGAAAAATATTTCACAGATTTTATTCAATAAATATGTTATTTAAAATTGTAATTATAAAGTTAAACTATATATTTCACATTTATCATTCTCTAGCAACATATTATTTCTACATTAAATAACAGTTTCGCAATTATTACTAAAGTCACAAAATTTATACGTTCCGAAACAATCTGCCATATCTGCGTAACAAATTTTTGAGTATAAAAGTTCACGTATGTACATTAAAATGGCAGTTTAAAGCTATTTTTAACTCCGCCCTGCGTATTCTTTATCTTCTTTACGTATAAAATACTTGGACATTAATGATTATAAGGAGAGCTTAATGTATGAGCGTATGTAGTTTGATATATTTAAGGCACCGCATTAGGATTAAAAAAAAAAACAAAAAAATTTGAGCAAAATCGTAGCGACTGTCTCGAGTAATTTTTTACGAGCTACAAGGCAAATCCGATTGGATAGTTCCTGGAGAGGAATAAGTCTACTATGAGAACCATTAAAAAAAGTTGCATCAAAAATAGCATGTAGAAATCTATTATCATATTTCACAAATATTTAATTGCCTCGATTTACGTCATTCAAGCTCAGAAATAATTCATATGAATCTGGCCTATTTTAATACGAAACGTTTGTACGAATTTTTAGATTTGCAACGATCGGCGACTCACGATCCATTCACTCTGACAGCGTCCGCATTTATATTCGTATATGTGACGATATTGCTGCTGTCTTCGACGGGCGTCTGCCGCAATAGATTCAGCAACGCGCTGTTTATCACGAGCGGTATGTTCGCCTTGCCGTTCTGCAAGTTTGAATGAGTCCTCTGGACCTTCGGCAACGTACTCTTCGTCTCGCTGGAAGGCACTTCCCCGTTTGAGACAATGACATTGGCCTTCAGGCACGGCAGGACCGTCTGTGAATTGATCAGAGACGAACTGGGACGCGTGGAAGGCGCAAGGCTGTGCGAGCTACAGCTCTTATCCTCGATGCTCGCCTCGGAGTCCCTTCGCTCGCTCAAACTAGTCTTATACTTCCGTTGACCATTCAAGGACGAGAAGGAGTCCCTCTTCAAAGTCGCCTTTGCGACCGAGTTCACCGATTTCGAGCTGTCCAAGGTATTGCATTTTTCCGGCATCCCCGACGTGACCTTTCGATCGGGTAAGTTTAAACTGGCGATCGATGATCTCTTGTACAGCTTTCTATCAGACTGCTTCTGTTCCTCCGTCGAGTTTTCCTTGCACTCTTCCGTGGTCTCCGTAGGCAGGCTGCTCTTACGATCGTGACTCGTGCAACTGATCCTGTTTATATTCGCTAGATTCTGATCCGAGATGTGGATCGAGCGAGGAACTTCGTAACCGTTCGTAGGGTTCTCCCTTAGGACGATATCTTCGTTGTCCGCTAATAATTCCAGATACTTCGGACCCTCGCCGGATTGCGGGCCGTGCGTGGCGTTGTTCGAGTTTTGCAGGAAGGGTTGCATGTCTCGGCTTCCCTCGGAGCTACTGGACTTCCAGGAATTTCCTACAGAGTAACAATGACAATTTAGCAAAATAACTGAATCTTATTAATTTATTAATTACTCTAAGAAAAACGTATTTCTTCGTGACGAGGAAACTTGTTAGCTAAATCTTAAGATTTTAGCACATCGTGTGCATGTGCTCTATTATTTTACGCAAGAAATTGCGAGTCACGTTGCGCACGGGTTAATTGCAATGATGGGAAAAATACGGCGAAGAGTGGAAAAGTCGTATCTCCTGACGATAGGATGGTAGGATGTAGAGAGGCCAATGATGTTTGTTAAGACCTACCTGAATTATTATGATTCTGATTCTCGTCAGCAAAGTAAGCCATGTTAGACACGCCTGCAAGCACGAGCCATGCAATGATCAATATGTATTCAAGCAGACAGAATAATATTCCAGTACATTTTGAGGATGAAGAAGTTTCGCGATAAAATTGGGATCTCTCGTCGCGTATGATTTGACAATGTCGAGTTATGTGAATGTATGAGAAATATGCCTGTTTCTCGCGAAATCGAAATTAATCGTTATCTAACAATTCGCGAAGGGTTTCTTCATTTTCAAACATTGCTAATTTACGACGTAAAGATGACTTTACATTTACTGTTTTTCTCGTTTTGAGAATTCTGCGTATGTGTTTCCCGAGGAAAAATTTCTCACAATTTAGATATTGTGTGTAAATGACGTATTGTCGTATTATATGCAAATTTATAATAGCCACGTTATAACGCACATAATAACAGAATGAAATGGTTCGTGGGTATACTGTTCTACGTAAAATGCGGAAATGTAAAAAATTGCATAATTTTTAACAACATTCTGTAGATTTGCAGAGATTCCTTGCTCCATGCAGCGATATGCGCGCAAATAAAAATCAATGTTAATTTACCTCTGCGTGCCAGATAGTGCCCCGCGTGCACCGGGCTCAGCACCGCGTCTTCTATGTGACTCCTCAGGACGACGATGCTCTCGAGACAAATTTTGAAGCTCGGTCTAGCGTCCGCTGCGCTCCAGCAGCGCAGCATCAGCTGATGTAACGTCGGTGGGCAATTGAGAGGTTTCGGTAGCCTGCCACCCGCACGTACGTAATGCAACACCTCGAGATTGTTTCTGGCAGGATAGGGCTGCTGGCCCAACGACGTGATTTCCCACATTAACACTCCGAACGCCCAAACGTCGCTCTGTGATGTGAATACTCCGTCCACCAAAGATTCCGGTGCCATCCAGCGAACGGGCAGCAGACCTTCTCCTTCCTGAAATTTTGGCAGCAAATTAACTCATTTACTCGAAACCATCTCGTATCCATCTCTAAAGCGTGCGTTAAATCAGGCAATGTTCTCTTGCTCAGAAATGGAAATAATTTTTTTTCTTAAGCTTTATTTATGTAAAAACAAATAATATTACAATGAAAAAGAGAAGTTTAGGAAGTATTCATCTTTTTCGAAAGATTGAGCATTTTACCTTGCGATAATAGTCATTTTTGTAAATATCTCTGGCTAGTCCGAAATCGCCGATTTTCACGACGCGGTTCTCACGCTCCCTCGCGGACACCAGACAATTTCGACACGCGAGATCTCTGTGCACAAAATGCAGCTCTTCCAGGTAGCGACAACCCCGTGCGACGTCCTCGCACATGGCGAGCAGATCCTGCAGACGCAGAGCGTGCGAGTCTGTGGGTTGCAAGGACCGACTCTCCCTCAAATAGCTCAACAGATCACCGGCCTCCATTAATTCCAGCACGAGTAACGGAGGATCCGTATCCAAGCAGACGCCCAGCAACCTCAGCACATGTTTGTGGCGAAAATGGCTCATGAGCCTGGCCTCTTGCAAGAATTCCGTCTTCTCCTGCGAAGACGCGTCCTTTCGCAGCATCTTTATAGCGACGGGCGTTATACCTGGCCCTTCTAACTCCTTAGCATTTCCCTGAAATACCTGCGAGACATTCGGAAATAATTTAATATGAATTCCATAAAAGACATTTTTAATATTGCAAGACAAATTTTTTCTCCACATCTTAATATCGCTCGACAAGAACCGAAAAAGTAGATTTTATTTCTTTTTATTTATTTTTTGATTCTTTAAAATTGATTTTTGTATATTATAAAATGATTTTTACTAGAATTAAATCTTACCTTTCCGAATGCACCGCTGCCTAGGAACTTTGCCAGCGTAATTTGCTCTTGTCTAATTTTGGGCAGTGCAGAATCATCCGGATCATTTTGCAGTGTGGAAGCGTAAAGGGCGTTAGACTGAACAAAGTTCCCGCGAGGAATCTCGCGGAGGGTCGCTAATTCGACATCGGACACTATCGGAGGTAAAACTGTCTTCTTATCTTCCTTCCGTTGTCGGTACACTGCTGGATAACGCTACGATATACTTGTCTGACATCATGCATTACCAAACGTAATTAAACATATAAATTGTCTTTCAATAACAAATTTAATTTTTTAAATGCTATGCGTTCTATTAAAATTGATTTGCAATTGAAGGCTCGAGCGTCGCACCAAGTATACTTACGGCAGAAAAAATAACAGAAGCACACCAACATTATGATGATAACGATCGCGATGAGACCCAACATCAGCGGTAGATGTTGTTGCGTAGCCAATATTCCTCCGGCAGACTCTGTTAGATCAATGACCGGGCTCGATTTACTCCAATTGCCGAAACCGTAAGCATTTTTGGCTCGCACGCGAAACTGGTATTTCTGATCCAGGTCCCCAGGAATTATCCAGTAATTGTCCGTTCCGTTATAATATAGATTCCAGTTATCCTTTCCGCTATTCCCGAGCTTCTCCTTGTGATTATCGTCGACGAGCATGCCTTCCAGACGATACAAAGTGACCTGCGAGCCGTGAGCTTGCGCGGGATTCCAGTTTAATTGATACACAGAATTTCGGAATCTCGTTACTCCAGGCACCCCCGGAGCGCTGGGGACGTCACCTTTGTTGCACAGAATACAATTTATTAAGTTCCCTTCGTTTTATTTTAATATATACTTTCTTAAAGTCAATCAGTGAAGCTTCAGTGAAACTCACTGTCAATCAGCGATTGTACACTGATTGTGAGTGATATGTATATCACTGAAATTTTTTAATGCTATACTCATCACTGACAATCAGTGTATAATCGCTGATTTCACTGATTGATTTTAAGAGAATACTTACTTTTAATTACCTTTTATTTCTATGATAATACTAAAACCCGCTTTTACGTTTGTGATATGAATAATGTTTCGTGCTTACCGAGCGTTTGGAACGTAAACCTTCCATCAGATGGCCATTCAAAGTCCTTCTTGTACATGGGATATTTCAATTTCAAGCGAAACTTGTACAAGGTGCGCGGCTGCAAATTTTCTATGTGATACATTATCTGGTTCTTCTTCATCTCAAAGTGTTGCGCGATTTGCCAGTTCTTCATTGCAACGTCCTTGAACTCCAATCTGTAATCGACCGTCAGGTTGACGCTTGGGGTCCAAGAGATGTTCATGCTGTCCACACCGACATCAGTCAGCGTCAAATTGTTCGGCTCCGAGTACATGCGAATGATTTGGCTCAGGCTCTCGTTGTAGAAGTCGTTAAAGTTGGCCGGATACACGCGCACGTATACCAGGTAATCGTGCCCCGGCAGCAACGGCTGCAGCGTAGTGAAAAATCTACCGTCCGCCGTGCTCTCGGGATCCTTGATCAGTTGCTCGCCCTTCTGCCGCACGCCGTTCTGCAGGAGAATCGATCTCCAGTGCACCTCGTAGTGCACCACGGCGGAGTTGAGCAGCTTGGGCGGCCTCCAGTAAACCGCCGCCAACGTCGGCGTCAGAGCCTGGACCGTCACGTTCTCCGGCATGCTGGGCCTGCCCGCGCTGGTCTTCAGTATCACGTTCGCGCCGAATTCGGGCCTCATCGAGAGCAGGTCGGCGTAAAAATTGCTCAGAGCCAACTTCAGCTTGTACTCCGTGAACGGCTTTAAATCCAGAATTTCGTGACGTCGCTCATACGTCTGCACCTTTATTTCCTCGCACCTGCTGGGCTCGTTCTTCGAACAGTGCGACACGTGGATGGTGTACAGAGTGGTAGGTAGACTGTACTTTTGACATCCGCGCTCGGGACTAGGCTCGGGAAGACTGACGACGATGCTGTTTGCCGTTTCGCTCACTCTCCTGACGTTATAGTCCATTTGTCGGGGTATCAGGCACTTCACGGTGGGATAGGGTTGCAGGGATTTGCCGAGAGCCCTAATCCGTACGTTAGGCAGGTAGAGGCTCCTCACTTCCGGTTTAGATGCGTTTTCCTTGTCCGTCACGAAGGAATGCTCCTTTTTCATAAAATAAATTTGATCCTTCATTTCGTAGGACCAGTAAATGTTTATTTTGTCAACCGTGAGAAACATAAGAGTCGTTGCTTTGAAGCTCATTTTTAATACCACGTTGCACGCGCAACCGTAAATATCAGCCACATTTAAGTGGCCGTCCGATGATATCCAGTACATTATCGGCTTCTCGATATTGGTTTTGTCGATTGTCAGTGTGGATATTAGTGCTGGTCTTTGTGGACAGGTACACGTACTGCCGTTGTTTCCAAAAAAGTATTGCACATTTTTCCCTTCGAGATCCGACTGCATTATCGTACCTCCCTCATTCATTTCAATCCAATATAAAGATCTAAAAAAAATTTGCATTTCTTTGATTATTTTAAAACAAATATAATAGAAACTACATACATCTTCTTAATAATTTCATACTGCCTTATTGTGCCATAATTTATCATCTTGATTACAATGATTAACATATTAAATAATTAAAAAATAATTTTATAATTATGATGAAAAAATATTTCAGATGAAAAATGACGTACCCTAGAGATGGCAGCATATCTAAAATCGGAATACGTCCTCCTCTCCTTAAGATATTATTATACTTGACTATGCCCGCCTGCCACAATGTTAAATCTAGTCTCATGATATAACTGCTGCTGATTTTCCACGGCTCATCTTTGCTATATTCGTGTTCCACCCAGTACAAATTTCTCGCCACCCAGTCGACGCAGAGACTGTGCGCGGTATTGTTTAGAGCAAGTATTTTCGTCGCGTTGGATCCATTTATCTCTGCCGTCACCACTTCCCGCATCTCGCTGATCCAGTAAATCTTATTCTCCGCCGTCAAGTAATTGACTTCCGTCGCGATGTGCCTGGTAAGTGTATAATTGATTTCTTTGTCCAGATCTGCTCTCCTCACAGCATCCGCCGTGGCGACCAGTAATTCAGGCACCGGATTCTCGTACGTGGTCGATATGCTGATTGGATCCGTGTAAGGACCAGGACCAACCTTAGTATGCGCTTGTACTTGGAAATAGTAAGTCGTGTTGGGTTTTAAATTGTGCACCGTGCATTCCAATTCTGTAGCTGGGATGCTAAAGTTGTCGCAGATTGATATTTCCTTCCGGTTCTCGATGAACCAACATTGGACTGTGTATCCTTGAATTACGCCGTTTGTAAACTGAGGTAGATCCCATCTGTGCAGAAAATAGGATATTATTTAGTGCGTTTCTATTCCCGTAAATCTATAATAAAATTAGATCTTGCACATACAAAATATACATATACATCTATATACATATAGATACATAAGTAAGATAATATGCAAGCAAAATTTTAGATTCTTCACCTAAATATTGCGAAAATGTCGACATCCTTGCTTAAAACTCTCTTGTAAAATTCCACAAATGCTCTGGGAGATGTTGGCTGACTCGGCTCGCTCTGTGGAGATCTCAGAATCTTCCGAGAATGATGCGCCGTTTCCCAGTAAGTAAATGCCTTCACAGTGACCTCCAGGACGGAATATGCAAGAATCTGATCCGAGTTGTTGTACGGCATCGTCGTTTCAATCGTGATTTCCGGGTTCGAATTCGTGTTAATATAATCCGCGAATTTCACTTCATAGAAGACCGTGCCATAATTAATATTCTTCACGGGATCCCACGATATGTTGAAATTCCTGAAGGTTCCTTCGACCCTTATGCTGTCGAGATCGACTGCGTTCGGTAGAACCACTATGGTTTCCGACGTCAGATTTTTCGGGTATTGATGAAGTGCAGGATCCATAACAGTCACCATGTACAAGCCGGACAAAGTGATTCCATTTATCACGGCGGTGTTCTGACCGGAGAGATCACCGATCACCGCGTTTCTATCATCCTGCAGCCACAGCAGATGCTCGGAAAAATAACACAGTGGTCCTTGCATATTTGGATGTTGCAAAGCAGAAACCTTAAATTTTAGTATTTATATTATTCTATTATTTTCAATTTTAATTATTTATTCTATTTGATTAGGTTCAATTATTATTTTATCATATATTATTGGTGAATAATTAATATCTATGACAAAATCTGTAATTTTATCATTTGTTAAAAATAATGGTATTTATAAAAATCAATTAAAGGTACCTTTTCTGGAATAATTTTGTGACTCATTGGAATTCTCTCGGACGTAGGTGCACGATAAACGATGGATCCGCTTTCGTAGCTTCGAACAATCCAATAGACGTATCTATTTTCGGTGTCGAGAGTTAATCCCATCACTTGCTTGCCATTGAAAATTTCATCCAAATGATAGTATCTCCTGTCTTGTCCATTCAATCGCGCAACTTCCACGGCGTGACCAGTGGACCAGTACAAGTACGCTTCGAGAGAATCGATCATGAGCTCTTTTACAATTGCTAAGATAGACATCGGCTCTTGCTGAGATCCATTCAAGTTTGCTCTTGTTATCTGTATCCCGAAAATAATATATTGTTCCATGACATATTTAAAAAGTATGAAAATTTTATAACTAAAATTTTAAATGATATCCGTAGAGTCTTAATATTTTTTAATAAATATTTTTCTAGATATTCTTTGCCTTTAATTTTGTATTAAAAAACATTAAAAGGTGGAATGTAAATGAAAATGTAAAAATGGAGATTAGACACTTGAGTTGAAAACAAAAATCGAATTTTATATATATATAAATTAAAAGAAAATGCATATCATCGACTACTTCTTGTTTTTCTCTTTTTTCTATATTATTACATGTTGTCTTTATATGCTTAAAAAATATTGTTGATTAATTATTGTCATAAATCGTCGTAAATTAATTTAAATTCAGATTTAGGTAAAAGATACTTAAAGATATTCTCATACATAATATAATAATCATCTTTTCATAATCAATCTCTTATTTTTTACGTTAATTTGCCAATATTATTTTTAAAAATTCGCAAATTCCTTATCGTACTGATCAAAAGGGGAAACCTCGAGCGGGATTTCGTCGTAATGATCGAAATTGCTAGTATCACCGCTGTTACCACAATGGGGAATGTAGCTCGGTTGCACTTTCTGATGATAAATCTCGATCCAATCGATAGAATTGAACCAGCGGTGCCTCTTGATATCCATACTACCCTCTTTCAAATTGCCGTATCTTCTCGTCAGATCCACTTGTAAAACGTTCTTCAGTATGTCCCTCAATTCTTCGCCGAAATGATGTGCAAACCTGTACTTGCCCGCGATAATCTTTTCGTAAACCTTCATTGGATCATGCGCGTAGAACGGTGGGTATCCCGCGTTCATCTCATAGATCAGCACGCCGAAGCTCCACCAGTCGACGGCCTTGCCGTAGCCCTTTGACAAGATCACTTCCGGTGCTAGATATTCCGGGGTGCCGCACAACGTCCATGTGCGAGTGTCCACCATCTTGCAGAAACCGAAATCGGTCACCGTGATGTAACCGGAGCTCTGGATCAGGATGTTTTCCGGCTTCAAATCCCGGTAGATCAGGCTGCAGTGATGCAGATACTCTAAAGCTAGGGCCACTTGGGCGGCGTAAAACCTCGCCAGCGACTCGTCGAATTTCCCCATTTTCCTGAGGTGGGTGAACATCTCGCCGCCCGGGGCGAACGGCAGCACCATGTACACGTACGAATTGTCCTTGAAACAGGTGTTGAAACACAGTACGTTTACGCGTCTGTACTGAGAGAAAAATATAGTTACTTCTGGACCCAACCATAATTTTATAATATTTCTAACAATAAATATGATTATTATATGCATTATTATGTTAACCATAATTATCATTAGAAATACAAAAAAATATGGTTGAGTCCAAAAGTAACTATATTTTTCTCTCGGTGTATTTTATGAGAACGTTTAGGATATCTGTCAAATGTAAAAAAATGTTAAAAAAATAGTTTACTGAAAAAACCACTCTCTGCCTGAAGTTACGAAGGATTAGCAATGTCGTCACTTTAATTTTCGATCCTCACCTTGAAGCAATACTCCATGAAGACCATGAAGGGGAAGTTGATGGACTGCAAGATCCGTTTTTCATTCCTCGTGTGGTCCACTTGTTTTGTCTTTACGAGTTTCGCTTTATCGAGGATCTTCATGGCGTAGAACGTGGATGTAGGTTTGTACTTGACGAGGATAACGCGGCCGAAGGCACCGGTACCAACAGTTCGGTAACGCTCGAAGTCATCTGGCTTCGCGTTGTCGTCCACTTTCATTTTCCACTTCTCCATGAATATCATCTTCAGGCCGTCCAGAATCTCGTTGTATTCTTTGAACATTTGTTCTCTTTGCATGTCGACCATTCCTATGTTTGAGCTTTTGAAACGTGTTTAAAGTTTCCCCTTCGAATTGGAGGGTTAAAATGGTATGACAGGGCGAGCTGTTTTAAGTTTGCTCTACGTGACGATATGATCGTATATTGTTTCTCATAGTATCATTAATATTAGATCTTTGCGATGCTTCTGTGTCGATCAAAAATTGAACTGTCTTTTAGAATTATTTCTCCACATGTATAAATATATTGCGGACACACGCACATATGTATTTACAGATATAAATAAAATTATAATAATATCTGTTTGCACCTTAGTTATTGCATAAAATCTTTTCTGTACCAAACGAGAAAATCTCTCTTTTTAATAAACAGCGGAAATTGGCACCCCACCGGCGCCGGCATTGGTCGCAGATTCTTTGACGGCGACGTCGCTCAGCCTCGAGTGGAAAGGTGTAGACATCGAGAAACGCGCTGGAGGCATTTCATACTTGGTGCAATGGAGATACGAAGAACTAGCTGAGACGTGGCAATATTGCCGGAATCAATCATGGGGCGAAGGTGATCAGATATTGGTCGAGAACCTACAGCCGTATACTAAGTATAGGGTACGTAAGAACGAAAAGAGAATCAAAAGTTATATTTCACGAACTAGAAGTGCAATAATCGGACAAAGAAACGAAGATACATCACAAATAGGATTAATCTTTTTTTTTTTATTTTACTTACTTTAACACTTGAGTGAATTACTTATATTCATCTCTTAATGAAGTCAGCTCTTAATAAAATCATCTCAGAGAGATTCCGCCAACGTTAATCGAGACTCGATGTAGACTTTAGGTGGAATGCTCTTAAATTGTTGAACCGTTTCTCCCTTACGAGCAATGAGTACCCCCTCTCACGAAAGAACCTTGGGGTTTGCAGTTTCGCGTAGCGCTACTCCTGAAATCGTCGCAGCACAATCCGGAGCCGATCGTCTCAGCGCCGAGCGTGGTAATATTAACGTACGCGGCTGGTTTACCGACATCAGCACCGGTAATTGTAAGAGCGGCAGCGGTAGACAGCTACCGCGTCTCTGTGTCTTGGGAACCGGGCCCGTTCCCGAACGGCCCACTTTTGTCCTATGTCCTGCGTCTGCAAGGGGTTGAACACTCCCAGCTTAAGGTACACGCCACGCCAGAACCGTATATAATTTACAGATACGTTTATCCTACGGCAGAACTACATTTTAGCATACGCACAGACGTGCCATTCTCGTACTTCCTCTTTTCTTTCAACTATGCACTCTAATAGCCGACATTTTCGCGCGCTTGCAAGGCGCGTCGGCATCGTCACGCTTTACTGTATTATCTAACCGTTGTTTGCAGAAGAACGATGTGCAACTGGTTCTGCAAGGTAGACTCCGTTATTCCGTTTGAAGAGAATTCATTGGCGATGTTAATTAATTTTTAACCGTAAACTGCGACTGAATAAGTTGTCTATTAGCGTTACAAATATTTAATTAACTTAATTTCCGTCACAATATTAAATAGTAACTGCTATTCGAGTATTCAATATGTTAAGATTTAAAACCAATGAATTTTATTTCATACCTTTACGCTTTTCGTGTTGCATATTAATATTAATTTGCAGAGAATGCACGTTTTGAATCTATTGCTATTCAGTGCGCACGCATTCAATGATAAAATATCTTAATATTTGGGAAATATATTTTTTTCATTTATATAGATAACACAATTTAATGCTTTATTTTGCGGAATAATAGAAAAAAATCGCATATCGTGAAATTTCTATGTGAATACGAGCGCACTAGTATTAATTTTTGGCATTAACTTCGATCCACTGCTTTAATGATATTACCCATCGCATCCTCATTAATTATGCTATCCTCTAACATTAGTCCGATGACTTGCACGAACCAGATTATCTGCGAAAGTTTCTGGCATGGCGTTCTCTTATTCTTCCAACTGCAATTACTTCCTAGTAAGGGATTCAATAGGACGGTGCGTTCTTTACGGCCTGTACGATATATGTTGTATTTTATTGACAGGATATTCCAGTCTCCGAGAATACGGATCACTATATGTTTCAAAACCTCGAACCTAATCAGAATTATTCTGTCAGCGTGACTATGAGAAATGGTGTCGGCGAGGGTCCGCCTGCAACTATCTATATTTCTACGACCCCAGAACCTATCGGTATGTTGCAAGAAAACGAATACATGTTTAATAAAAAAATCTATTGTATATGATAACTTTATTTTTAATAAAAAAGAAGAATCCTCCAACAGTAAACAGAATATAAATCTTATTCTCTGCATAAAAATTTAAGTCGCTATATACAAAATTAATAATATCGTCAATCTTACTGTTTTGCTGATTAAATTCCATTCAAATAGATAACGCAAATCATATGCTTTTCAACATATATTTTCACATCTTCTGTTTTATTTAAGATACGGGCTATCGATTTTCAAACTTTGTAATTTATGTCTATGATATGAAAATTTATGTCTTAAAATGACTAGTAAAATGAATTTTAGTCCAGGATACTCAACAACCAATCCTCATTCTTGGTGGCAAGCACGAGGTCATGAAACAGGGCGCCGATATGTTGGATGATCCTGTTAAAATTTACGTGACCGAAAGTATAATCCGCGGAGTTGCGATACACGTGGCATCCGCGCAGTTATTCGTTTCCACTTCGATGGGCTACGTATACCGAACTTCGATCATCGAACCGTCCACGCCGAAAGTTATTTTGAGCCCCGGCGGAATGAACTTCAAACCCTTGAGCCTTTCCGTCGACTGGCTGAATCTTCACCTGTACGTCTTAGGAGAAGTAAAACACGCGACGACGGTGTGGCAGATAGCCAGATGCAATCTGGATGGCAAGAGTTTGACGGTGGCCATGGCTGGATTTTTAACTCGACCCTCGCATATCGAGGTTGATCCTTACAACGGATATCTCTTCTGGGTCACTAAAGCGGGTTTATTCAGATTAGATTTGGCCGATATCAGCAACGGTGTGAAACACGAGGTACTGATTTGCTTTCATTTGCAACTGTACGTTACCGAAACTTTTATTTTTTCTAGTTATATTAAGAAAAGCAAATTTTTTGTATATTGAAAATTTTAATTATTTTTCTAAAAATTTCCTGATGCTATTTTCTTCTTTCTAGGTTCAACCATATTTAATTCTCGAAGATGTTGATTTGGGTGCTTTTACGGTAGACCATACAAACTTTCGATTACTCGTTCCTCATCACTCTAAAAACACAGTGATATCCGTATCATTGGATGGTCGCGAAGTCGTTAATCTTCGTCCCAATACACAGAAGCCGAAATTCAATGATGTTGTTTCCTTAGCTATGGCAAACGGACTGTTCTACTGGACTAACGGCGAAGAAGTCCTCACTGAAGGCTATCATGCTGGCCAAAACAGATACTTCCATAATTCTTATCCTGAAAAGTAATTCTTTTGTTAAAAGATTTTTCTGCAAATTTTATTCAATTTAATTAATAAATTGAAATATTAATTGTGCTCAATAAAACTTACATTAATGAAGCAAAAATAATCTTTTCTTCAGATCCAATACCACCCTTGTAAGTGTGACCGTATTAATGAATGCAAGCCAGCCGGTACCCGTCCCAGTGAATCCACCCACAGATGTGCAAGCTGTTCTTGGAGCGGAAAGGGCAAAGGTTTCCTGGCAAGCACCTCATTTACTGGGCGGCCAAGGAAAAGGCGCCTGGCAAAACTGGTCATACGAGCTCGAAATCAAAGACGAATCTACCGGTGAAACTATCCATCAGAAGGGTATCGCCGGATCATCTCATACCGTTCATAATTTACGAGAAAGATCGGAATATTCGATCAAAGCCGCGGCTTACACAAGCGCTGGCAGAGGACCGTGGTCGACGGAGTTCCGAGGGCGTACCTTAAGGTAACATTGGTAAATTTATTTAGCCAAATTTAACAAATAATAAATTTCATATATTACTTGACTTTAAATATATCCGAAATTACATCCAGATACAATCATTTCTTTTTTAATTAAAACTTTGTATAGGATTTATATTTATGAAGCGCCTATTCACTTTCTGCCAATTATTAATTAAATAAATTCTGCCAAAATTTAGAAATGGATCACACGCATCTATTTTATGGTCATCAAATGAAGGAATTTTAAGGAGTGATGTAACCGGCGAAAATATTGACACTCTCGTTAACAAAGCGACTTTGAAGGAGTCCGAAAATGAATTCCACATTGTCGATGTTAGCTGGTACAAGGATGTGTTATATATAGTAGGAAATAATTCTGCGTTGTATCATTATAATGTCAGCAACCATCAAAAGACGAAGCTCAACATACATTCGGTGGGAAGCGTCGCCGTGGATTGGATAGCGAAAAAACTATATTGGGCAAATCCAAAACAGCAAATTGTAAATATATATACATATGTATATATATATATATATATATATATATATATATATATATATATATATATATATATATATATATATATATATATATATATATATATTTCTTCTCTTCATATAAATGTTCCATATATATATATATATATATAAACATAATTGATTGTGTAGAGTGATATTTAACTGTAAGTTTAAATAATATTGTCTCGCATCGACAAGAAATAAAAATGTTCTTTACTCTGATAAGATTTTTAATAGTAATTTAATTCTATATTCATTACAAATTTTATTATATCATATCATNTAAGTATACTTGTACTGTAAGTATTTTGCGAGTAATTTATAATTTTAAATTAATGTATCTTGAAAGATATACACAGTTACCTTTGAGCTGCTGGAAGTAACGATTTAACGCGTCGTGGCAGCCCAAAACGCAGTACAATTCTTTCGGCGGTAACAATTCCTGCGTTCCATTCTGCGAACACATATCGGACTAATATTAAGCATTTATCTTTCTAAAATTAAGAAAATATTACGTAAAACGGCTATGCAAAGTACTACATTACGTGCACAGTGCGGCTTTACGTAAGTTTCTCCGATAATAAATGTCATAAAAATAAAAATGGCAGCGATACTAACGCAAACAGCCTGGCAGCTTGTGTCGAGCGCCTGTTCCCATGCTTCGCAGCCTTTCGTACACTGCAACAATAAGCATAAAGATAAGAAAACAACAGTAGAGATATCCTAATGTCACGTATTCGTAAAAGGAGCGCGAACTCAGCTTTTTTTTAATTTTGCAAAATTCTGGACCAAAAATATGCAGAGAAGACAGTTCATATATTTTCTTTTTAGTAAAACGCAAAACGCATTGTATCATGCATTCTTCTCGTTGGTTTCTTCTCGCTTAGAATCTAATTTAATTTCTTCGACTAACATTATTGTTCTCGTCTAAATAAACTTTGTTATTTACATGCTAGATAATATGCACAGATAAAATATAAGCGAGATAAGTAGTTTCAAGTTACGTACGATAAATTTTATTTTTATATAAGTTCTTCGTTCTGAAGACGATGTGAATTGTCTTTCAAAATGCGATAAAAAGAAATGGCAGTTAATAATATATCGCAGCGTCTAATTGATCAAAAAATCATTCTCTCATCATTCCCTTTTAAAACGAAAGAGTGTCTCGCGAGGGACCGTTTACTATTTTCTTAATTTGGCATTATTCATTTTAATAATTAGAATTTTTCGCAGATGCACACAGTATTCACAGTCATCTCATCTAAACAACAAATTTTTCGCAGATGCACACAGTATTCACAGTCATCTCATCTAAATGTTATTTGTTATTTCATCTGGACATGTCATATTCCGGACAGACAATAAAAACGCATGTACATTGGATTTGTGGAAAATCGGTCTGTCCGGCGTGCATCCTTCCGCCGAAGGCCGTCAAACGTTCTACAATTCGCTAAAATACAGCTCCGGAAGTGGCCGAACAATGGATCACGTTGCCTGGAGCGAAGTGACATAACTCGTCGTGCCGCTACGTGGCGAAACCGTAATTTTTCGTGGCCGCGTCTGATCTCGGCTTGCGTGGCACGTGTCTCAAGTAACGCCCACGTTCATAAGACGCTCGTTGCGTGGTCTACTATGTCGGGCATGGATTTGCGAACTGAAGTTTAACGCATTAACTTTCTGCACGAGAGGATGTGGGCATTTGTCGTCGACAACAAGGCAGCTGTAGTCGAGGACGCGTACGACTCAGCTTCCACTGCGTCAATACACGTCTCGTTTATCTCGCGGTTTTCCGAGAGATGCGGCTCTTTCGACCAGGCAAATCTTTCGAAAATAATCACCGGGAGAAGATTCATTTATATCAGATAAAAATATTTAAATGCTGAAAACTTTTCTATAAGTCACTTCATTGATCTAGTTGATATTAAATTGATACGAGTGATATTGTTATATTAATTTTTATACTAATTTCTTCATTTCTTCACTTAAAAGTTAGCATTATTAAATTTTGAATATTACAGATAAAAAATAGACAAATAAGTATTAATTATTAAAAATGAATGGTTAAAAACGAAATCATTGAATACACTGCTCCAGCTTTGGTTTAACTTTATTTTTTGAACGTGAAAAACTTCTTTCACAACATACTGAACAAGGACATAAGTATCATTGAGTTATTACAGAAAACATTAGAGAGTGGAATATCCATTCAAATATAACTGAAAGTATAAATATACAGGAACGACTTTGCCTCGAGTGTCTCGAGTGCAGGCCTCATTGGATCTATAAACGTTGGAACATTTCGATCATCGCTGTTACTTTTTTTGAACTTGTGCAGTTGATAAGATTATAAATTAATTTTGTAATTTCAATCAGCAAGATTTTTAATTTAAATAATACTTTTTAACAAGAGCAATATCTTTTTCACAATCTTTGCGCTTTCTTTTCATTGTCACAATTTTATTTTAATAATAAATAGGTGTAATTTCGTAATATGTAGTGGAAGATCTATTTTAACGTTCGGATACAAGAGGTGCTATTTAGCAATTGGCAGAACGATCGACACTCGGCTCGGTTCGAGAGGCGCCGCATATAAATAATACTGCACTCGGCATTGCAGAATAATAAGCAAATTGGATCGTACGAGAAACCTAATTTTCTTGAACAAATTGTAATGTATTTTTATTACTTTTTAATCTAATAATCCCGCTATTAAAATTAAAACTTAATTACAAATTAATTTATGTTAAATATTTTATTCAATTTTGTGCTTTGACAAAAGTATAATACGAAAAATAAAATTGAAAATAAAATCAGTCTGAGATATGATATTGATGTTTCTCAACCAATATTTTTTGTCGCTGTCTTACATCATGTGTATTTACTACGTGTCAAACACACGAGCAAGATGTTTACAAATTCTCTTGAGAAAATTATCTAAATAATTAAAATTATAATTATCTAAATATATTAAAATATTTTGTATATTTTCAATAAAAGATTGTGTTTAACTATTAAAAATTTTAAATAGCTGAATAATTAAAAGTCTAAACGAAAAACATGTTCAGACAGCTCTGTTAATAATAAATTTATTTAGCTCTCATTAATCCTAATTGATATTTCATTTCTCAACACATATGTTAGGTTTCATAACAAGCGCTTGTTTTGATATTTATATTGTTCTATTTATATTTCAAAAGGATACAAATCTTTAACGTGAATTGTCGACGAACTTTCGAGATGTTTGTCGCATTATACGCTCATGACAACGCGTGCGCGTATGGTGGTGTTCGAGGGTATCACATAGGTCAACTCGTATGAAAAGTCTGTAGAAGAAAAGGAACCTCCAGCGCCAGATAAACGTTATTAATAATCATCTGACGCTGGTGCTCTACGACATTTCTGGTAAATCATCGAAACGCAAGGGTCACATCTCAAACCGTACGTTTTAATTTGGTACTATAATCAAAATTGTTTTCATTAATCGTAGAATTATATCAACAGTATCTAATGATCTTAATACATTTAAGAAAATTTCTAAATTTATTGTTATTGCCGAATATTTAAAAATTCAAAGATCAAAAATTCATTCGAAATAACTAAAAAACTTATTTATTTAAATTTCAATTTATTCTAAATATGTGTGTATACATATTTAATATGCAAATATTCAAAAATATAAAAGCATTTGAATATTTGCACGTTTGAATTAAATACAAATGTCCGAATGTGTCTGGCATAAAAATTTGCTTTGCGATTCTGATTACGAGTTACGCCAAAACGTAAAATGCTTATTTTCTTACGTTTTCTTATCGTGCGAGTACTACACACGCTAAAAAAACTGTTGATTAAGGTTTTATCTAATTTATGACCGCGGCGACATCGTCGTACAACTCTTTGCCCTTTTTGATTTTGATTAATTTACAGCTTATTTTTAGATTATTATCGCTTTATATTTTTGTTCTTTAAAAAAATATGTATCGGTTACTTCTCTAAAGTAAAGGATGTATGAATCCCGACTTAATTCTCTGTAACAAACATCTGGGCGCTTTAATTCGACGTGCCTCATCAAACATAAGTTTTTAAACGATCTAGACATCCACAATGGGGGTTGACAAAACTATCTGACAGTAGAAAACGGCTGAGCCGAACGGCTCGGCGCAGCGGCCGCTAATTTCTCACTTCCTCATTAAATCCTCACCGGGTATTATGCCCCCAGCTGGGCTCTCCCTCCACACACTCGGCTCCCCGTAGATCGTAGATCTTCGTCCTACCACGGACGAGCGTCTATCTGTCCTCTCCTCGTTTTGCTTTAACCCCATTTACTGCTTTTAGTCTGGCTCTACAACCATAGTCGAGCAGAGAGGAAAAAAGGTAACGGCGCCTCGGATCGTCTTCTTTAAATAATGTCTTTATAATGAGCTGCTGATTTACATGTGACTGATTACCGATGTCAAATCTTTCAGTAGATTCTGTTAGAAGATCCTCCCGCATAGATTATGATATCTTTTTACTGTATCTGCCACATTTTACATATTATTATAATATTTACTAAAATATTTGATAAAATGTAGTATAAAAAATTATTATACATTTCTGTATTTATTCATACTTTATATAAAACACTGTACAATTTTTTTGGATAATTCTTTGGTAATTTTTAGTAATTTTTTAAATAATGATATTCATAATTTTCAGTGTAACTAATAATGGTAATAATGAAACATTCCGAAATAGTAAAGTTTTTTTTTCATTTATTGTTTCAGTTGGAATCTTGTTACAATAGTAATAGTTAGCATCTGGCAATCTTTATATTCATGACAGCAATTTTCAAGTTAAAGTGGCTTCTGGCAGTAGCCACTATCAAGCAGTGACATTTGTATGGATACCTCGCTGTCGGTGGTCCTCCACTTTACTTAAGTTGTCAGACAAACATACTCGACCGTCTGGTTTCTTGGCGCACGATACACGGAAGCAAGTGTTTATCGTTTGTTCGTGGTTTACATTTTTCTCGATACACGCCAAAAGTAGAAAATACTCTGCGTGAAACGTATCGTAAGAGAAACAGTTTAAACTTTTTATTTTTTATTTATAGATATTAATTTTAACATAACAAGCAAATATTTGAATTTCTTTCGCTACGTTTTGTTTGTATTTGCCGCAAGAAGCATGTTTTATAAATTATCTCGAGTAATGATTGCAATTTATAAACTGATTATAGAGTCTCTGCAGGGAGATCGGAAGTAGTCATCGACGAATATTTCCGGAGGCGAGCAGGGGCTGCAAGACTACATTAATATCCGAGAGCGAGTCAAAAAAAATGAGAGGGCGTCGAACAAAAGAAATTCCAGCGGTATTAATACGTCGTTATCGACCTGTGAAATTACCGGAAGAGACGTAAAGTCAATCCGCTAATGTTCGTGGAATGAATGTCGAACACGACAAACACACAGTATACTTCATATCGATTAATTAGATAAATTAACTACGTAAGTGGATTTCTAAAAATAGATTAGCAGTAAACGTTTTATACTTCTTCTTTGGTACTTACATAAACAACAAAGTAGAACATTTTCATTATGTTCTATGAAAATTAAACGAAAGTTAAATTAAATGGTATAATTCAGAGACAAGTTAAAAGATAAAGAGTTGTATAAATATATCATATAAAATCGTTTCCTCAAGTCGAAGATGCGCGGCAGTCGAAGGCCAAAAGTGGGTCGCGCCGAAGCGCGTAAACGTCCAGCTAGGATCGCGAAGCGTCTTCCTCCACCTACGTTGCCCCGATCCGTTACTACTCGTACGCGTTACTAACGACTTACGAACCGTGAAATGAGCCGAGGGAGGAAATCGTTTTAAGCGCAATTCGTGCGGTAATTCGTTTTTCAAGCCCCGCTCCGCAACACGCGCAATAAATGTCGGGCCGTCGCGCGATATTCTGACCGGCTTTATTGATAACCATGTTTTTTTTTTCGGAGACACGACAATTAGGCACGCCAGAGAATCCTTTCTCTCCTCTCTTTAGGAAGTTAATTACCACGCTCGTTCCCTGTCCTGGAGACACGCGTTACTGAATATCCTTCCGGTCCCCCGAGAGTCCTTTCGGTGCAGCATTCTCGCTGGAATGTGCATTTTCGGCCCTTTCGAATACTTTTGAAAGTTAATGACAAGTGAAAAGTAAAAAAATTTCTTTTAATTGTATTAAGTCTCGCTTCTGGTAACAAGGCATTTTATATTTCGATTCTTACAATTATTGTATAAAATATAGCTTTATTTTTTTTCTTTATAATTTTATACAGAAAAAAATTCAAAGTTCTCTCGATAACGAAATGGTAACCTTTATGAAAAATATTTGGTTTATTATTCTACGACAGATTTAGATTCCGTCCTCTTCATTATCAATTAATTTTAAATTCAGTTTAATTGATCTCTCGTCTCTTTCTAAAAACGAAAGTAAATACAGACAAAGGATCAGTCATATACCTACTTATTTGTCCCGTCGTATGATGGAAATCGGAAATACAACACGTGTGCGCGACTCCAGTCACTCTCTCAATTTCCCTGTTTTTTCTCGTTCGTACTTCCGTTTCGGACGGAAGGGAATCGAGAGAGAAACGGAGAAAGTGCGACAGCGAGCTGGAGCGCGAGAGAGTGAATCCGGAGTCGCACGGTAATTTGGCGACATCCGCCATCGGTCGCACTTGTACGCGATCCAATTTAAAAGCACGAAGCCGTACCAGAGAGCAAGAGAGAGAGATAGAGAGACCGGGCCATTCTTTCATTCGTACGCGCGCAATGCGCTTCATACGTACGCACGTTGGTCCCATTCATCGACCGCGCGTAGTTTTTTTTATTTGCCGTTCACCATCTCCGCCGCGAGTTAGGAGCGGCGAGGCCCCCTGGGACACCAGCGGAAGTACTTTCATTGTGACGAGGGACCGCCGTCCCTTCGTTTTCGTCTCCGACGTCCGCACCGGTCATTCGCGCATATCGCACCATCCCGCCAGGGACTGCCGATTATTATCCCAAACTTCGTTGCAGTATTGCATGCAATTTTATCGAGGACGAGACGTTCAATCCTTAAGACAATTTTAACCCTTACTTCGGCAGGTCGGACCCGAAACGATATTTCAGTAAACACAGAACTAAATATAGTTTCTCATTTCCCGAACAATTATTACCTACAAATTAATCTTAATTAAAAAAAATAATATAAATAAAATGATTCAGGCAGAAGAATTATTTGAGCGTATCTTTTTGTTAAATTTTATATACAGGGTCCTCGGACCCGACCTGCCCGCTTACATTACTAATTTCACCGGTCCGGTTAAAGAAGCCAAGGAAACAGAAGCGGTTTTCGATATCTTTCATTTAACTTCATTCTGTTGTTCCCTTTGTTACATTGAATTAACAAGGATCTGCATGTTACTGATCGAAAGCCGGTGAATATCCCCCATAATAGTAGCGAACGTGCGAATGGGAAATTTCGCACAGAATTCTAAAGGGAAATCATTTGCACATCTCCCATTTGATGCGAATGACGCGGAACTTCTTACCTGATCGATCTTGCATCTCACGCCGCACCCTACCTCCGAGCTCAGGTCGTCCGTTCGATTCTAGAATCAAAAATACATCCCTTCTTAGATCAAATATCTCATTCATGAAACTTAATGATAGAACAAGATAAAAATCGCTTCGACACGTTAGATCGTTTCAAACGCTTTCATGATTCATATCGACGTGCCTACCGCTGCGATCGTTCGCTGATACGTAGGCACGAGGGAGGCCTGTTGAGCGAACGCGAAAAAAAAATAGAGATACCATACGCAACGACGTGAGCGAGGCGCGATTATGTTACGCGCAGGGGCGGCGGAAAATAAATTGAATCGCTTGCCGTCTTTAAAAGACGTTAAACTGTTCCATCCGGTTCAATTGACACCCCCGGTGCGTGTATTTGACGCGGCGCGCCGGAATGAATCGCCGAATATAATCGGTCCCCAAGGTGCCCGGGGCCCTCCTCTCCCTTCTCTCGCCCTCCGCAGATAACGCGCGCTCGTTACAGCGGCTGCACCTGTAGTACGTTACGCATTTCCTGGGCACAGGTGCACGTCCGGCGCTCGATGGAACCGAGAGTAATTGGAAAAGGCCGGTTGACGCGGAGATCGACGGCGGAGGGAGAGCCGAGCGCGAGTGGAGAGGGGTGCGAAGCGAACCGTAGTCGCTGGTTACCACCATGGGAATTTTGGACGTCGATTTGTTTGACGTCATCTAATTAACATAACGCATTTGATTATGGAACGCCCCACCTGCGGAATGCAAATTCATATTGCTGTGAGAACGGCCGTAACTCTAGTTGAGGGATTTCTGAAATTCACGCGAAGTCTATTGATTTTCATCATATTTCTAAAATATCTATATAAATGTATAACATGATTGCTTTTTCATCACAAATTCTTATTCAAATATTAAACTTTAGCGCCGTCGCATGCAAAATTCGCACGCGATAATCTCTCGCTTTACGCGACCGACAACCGTAAACACTCATTTATATGATTAGTCGGTCAAGTCGAGTACCGTTACATAAACGGAACGTACCGCGAATTAAACATCATAGCTTCATGTTAAAATTAAGCGTCTTCTATGTTCTTCGCAGAAGACAGCCCGAGAGAAGCGAACCGTACGAACGTGCGTCTCCCGCAAATGGTCACGCGTGCAGTTTTACAGCGGTACATTTAACTTCGAATTTCCGTAATTGGATAATGCGCACGGTCGCAAATTGCCGCGAAGTAAAATTTCCGCGGAAGCGACAATAATCGAGAGCTTCGTGCGCGACGCGGATACGCTCGTCGCGTGTTTTCCTCGCGCGTACGAACCGCCAGCGAGCAACGGCGAGTTCACCGATAAGGGTTAATCGGGAGAGGAAGATAATGTTTTCGCGTTTCTTGTTTCTCTCTCGCGTGGATGTATCAATTTTACGGCGGTCTTTCTTTTTTTTTTATTCCACTCGCAGCTTTCGTCTCGTAGAAATATCTTCCCGGCGGCGAGCAGCGTTTACTTTGCGCTCGATTAATCAATCCGCTACGCGCGTCATCGGGAGACCTCTCGGACATGTGTTGTTGCTGCACTTCAACGTATCTGCTTTTAGGTATCTCATCGCCGAATGCGTATTTTTCGCACCGACTCGTACGATATGTCTCAGGGACATTACGCCAAGTTCATGCCGATTTAATTGACGTAATAGTACGGAATCTTGTTGATTCTTATTTACCACGTTGGTTGCGCTGAGAGAAATGTTTTGTATTATGAATCAAAAGTTTTGTTGATATATGCTCAAGAAATTTATTTAGTTGCTGTAAACAAATATGTTATTTGCTTATATCTTGTTAAGTCGTTTTGGTTTAGAGAACAAAACAGTTTTGTTTGTTTTCTAAAATTTATTAAGATAACATATGTCTTTGCTATCGTATCGAAGAAGTTTTAGCGTATTAATAAGTTCTACGTTCTCTAAGTATATTAATAAATGTTTTCAAACATAATTTGTTTGTTACACTAACAAATCTGTTTAGTTGCAAATATTAAGTTTACATAGCAAGCTATAGCCTTGCTGAATTAACAAAATCATTTTTCTCCGTGATACAAATTATAAATTATCATATCTTTTTTAATTGTTTTTTATCTCTAATCTAAAGAACATTTTTTATTTCTTCTGCATATCAAGTTATTTTTATCGAGGAGGAAGCCATGCAGGAAATAATTCATAGGACGCGATTTCTCTTGGCAAACAATTCCTAGAAAACGTTCCTCTCTTCGATCGCAAGAAAGCAATTTGGCAGAATGATTCGGCTTTTTCGTGATTAGTTTCCTTCGTCTTCTTCAATTAATTTCGGACAGGCGATCCCTCGTTAACTCGACTTATTTTTCGCAGTGAGTGCTTCCGCTCTCACTGCGAGTTCCAACGACGAGTGCGTCTTAAAGAAAGAGGGAAGACGGGGAAATCACCTGTTAGAAGAGCGGCTTTATCTGATCTAAGGTAATCGACTAATGCATGGGTGCCCGTCCTTCCGCACGTCCTTCCGTCGTGTCCAACGTCTCCGTCACGCTCGACGACGTCGGCCAACTGTTGCGTCTTCCCGCCGCCGACCCGACATAATCTCGAAGACGGAAATAATAGCGAGTGTCGAAACACGGAAAGCTCTACCGTACGGAAATGCGTGTTTACCATTCGGTTAAAGGGCGCTAGGATGCCATCGTGGACATCCTGGATCTGGGAAATGCCCTCCCTGTTCCCATTCCCAATAATTGTGGACGCAATTCTCATTTGTATTTACACTGCTTCTTTTTTTCTTCCGTCTCTTACTGTCGTTAACTTTTAACACGTTCAAAGTCAAAAGACAACAGCAATAAAACTGACAGATATGAGTACGTTTTAGAATTATTATTTTTATTTGTAAAACAGAGTTGAATAAAAAAATACAGATTTTTGCAGAAATAAAAGATTGCAAAAGAAGACGTTGTGGTGAGGAAAGTTGCTAAGGACCGAATATTCCCAAAGTATAGTTGTTACCATTAGATTGAAAGGAGCGACCGGTACTTGATACCCGTTGACGAAATAATACCACACGGACATGTTATTTTGTTCGCAAGCGGAGCGCTGTTTCAAGTTTAAGGTAAAAGGTGTCGAGTTTTTACCTGCGGTCACCAACGTGCACGGTCACACGGTGTTGGATGTACACCGGCCGATGTCTACTCGGTTGGAACAGTGGCCTAAGATCGAGCGTTGCCTTCAACGATCAAATATCGATTTTGCAAAAAGAAACTGCGGACAT
This sequence comes from Tetramorium alpestre, assembly GCA_021460005.1. Classification (NCBI taxonomy): domain Eukaryota; kingdom Metazoa; phylum Arthropoda; class Insecta; order Hymenoptera; family Formicidae; genus Tetramorium; species Tetramorium alpestre. The sequence goes on from JAJVSH010000031.1 coordinate 760,152, forward strand.
GCAAATTTTTGAAAATCACTATTCCAAAATTTAACAAAAATTTAATAAAGCAGTCATTTTACTAAATATTATTTGTTACAAACACAGAAATATTCAAAATGTTATCGACAATCATGCTCCAAAAATTTATGAATAAATATAGAAAAAAGTAAGTAAATTATTTGAAAAAATTAAATATTAGAAAACAAAACTCTTTAAAGACTGGACTCTACTCTTTTCATTTGTAATATCGCGATTTCTTTTACAACTCAGATATGCTTTTTTAAAATATTTTACTCATAATATTTTAAAAATAAAATTGTATATACCTCGGAATATCTGCTTTTATTTGATATCATGTTTTTAAGCTTGAGATTTTCATATTTTCTTTACATGTTTACTAAAAAGACGCCGCCAGTGTCATTTGAATGCACGCAAACATTTTCTTCTACGAACTAAGTCAATTATTCTCACATTACAGCGGGAATTGAAAGGATAGACATCGCGCGATTAAAAGCTACAATTATTAACGTGACGACCAGGAAGTTCTCCTATCTTCGATTTCATAATCATCACGCGCATTTTAATTATATCTAACGTGCATTTAATTGCGCTATCAAAATTGCACGTGATGAAATTCGAAATTATATAACTTATATAAGATTTCATATTTATTTGTGCAGTAGTTAGATTAGTATAGGATAAAATAAAAATTTAAGTAAATCGGTATACTTATCTTTATAAAAATTGTAGTGTCATTATTTTTTATTTTTTTTAAATCTCATTGAAAGATTTACTTCACTTTAATATGATATTGAATTATTGCCGTATAATTTCATAAAGAGTTAAATTTTAGTGCAAATAATTCATTGGGAACTCTTTTCTCAAGATCAATTCGACCATTCGAATCGTGGAAGCAATTAGTTATGTTTACGTACATCCTGGCGTGACTAATGCGTCGCGGCGAAAATTGTACCGGCGATCGTTTCCCGTGAATGAAATCTGCGATGTTGGCATGGCGTGAATTGAATGGAGCGTAATAAAAATTGACGATGACGTCGCCCGCGACAGCCCGACCCCGTTTAGCACGAGATGAGAATCTGGGTTATCGTTGACCTTAAGTGCATCGCAGCTAATCCTAATGCAATTGCGAGAGATGCTTGCCGTCTAAGCGCGCTTTCGGCGCGTCGCGTACGCGCTCGACAATTTTTATTCCCTAAGTGATCGATCTCGGAGTAAATAAAATATTAAGACGCACCCTCCCGCAGTATAGATTTCTGAGAAAAGGGGTGTCGCCCCCTCGTCATCTCACGCGATTAATCTTCCTCGGTATTTGCTCTAATGCATCCGACTGTAGTTGCATACGGGCCTACCCACATCCATTTTACTAAGTTCGAAACGTTTTTCACGGAATTACTACAAAGGATGGAATTACACAAAAAAAAACCCTCATAGAAGTGTTGAATTGAACTGACGATCCGTTACGTCCCGTCGCCGATAGATCAAAATTTCGATCTGAGAAAGTGAAGAGTGAAAATCCATAATCCTGTTAAAATATCAGTACTCGATTTATAATGATTCACATTTATTCTATCGATAAGCGTTGATCTCCGTAATTCAAAAAACATTCTATTTCTCTTTAGCTTAGTAAACATATTTTTATTATATTATATTTTTCTTCCTCATAGTCAAAACTAGAGTTGCAAACTTTACTTATTCTGCTGGGTTATCGTTACGTTTTTTTAACAAATCCTGGGAAACGCGGTACCAACGGCTCTCAACTGACGTCATCCCAATTAAAACGCGTATATACGTTGACACATATACGGTCGGACATAACCGCGCGCAGTTTCGAGCGGGTAACGAGTGGCAGCTGATGTTTTTAACTTAACTTTTGGCCTGAGAGCTAATTAATAAAATTGGGATGGCGTCGCACCGTGCCGACACTCGTCCTTCTTCTTGGATATTTGACAAAAGTGCCATTATTCGCGCACTTTCCCCACAGCTCGAGAAAACACTGACTTTCGACTCCTCTTATCTCGCCAAACGCGAAATTGTTTATGTAAACTCTCTTTGTATAGGTGCATAAGTCGATATTTTTCTCGTATTTCTTGTTGGAGTGATAATATGGACGATCAAGCGCGTCACGCGCTCCAGATTTGCGTCATGATTAAAGGTGAAATTCGCACGATTATCGATGCGTCGCGAGGCGAACCCCTGCCGTTGTAGGTGAGAGGATGTGACAGGCAGGAAGTTCATTGTATATGGCTACACATATAATGTTGCATGCCGGACGATCCTGCATATTCGACGTAACGTCAGACGTTTGTCGCGCGAGAATCCGGGGAATCTCGTTCGATGCTATATTTTAAACACATTATTTAATCACACAACATTATTTAATCGGAGGAACACGTTATTTAATTGCCTTTTCTTTGTCAAATTATGACTGTTAAAACGATTAAAAATTATTCCTCCAGAATTTAAGTTAAATCTAGTTAAAAGAATCAGAATTTATTGACCTTCTCTTCAATGCGTGCTCTTAATGCTTTTATCTCGTTTACTTACAGTAACAAAAACGTAAGTATTTGCGTAAGTAAAGTTTCTTGGTTCTATTTTAAAATAGATATGTCAGTCGAAGACTCAGAAATATTTATGTTCGCTCACAGTTGTTTAAATTACGCGTTAACTTTAAGTGGAGAAGTAAAATACCAGAGAAACATCACTATCTCTCTCTGACACTTATCCGCAAGTATTTGCATTGTTTTACGATAGAAACGCGATACTGTTATTTAATTGTTTCTAGAAATTCATGAATATGTAACAATGTTTTCTTGTTAATAAAAATATGTGTCGTTAGTATAATAAGTACATTATGTATACAATAATGTACATAAATAAGTATGCAGTAAGTACATGAATAAGCACATAATTACGTAAAGCACATAAGCAATAATTACGTAAAGAAGATGAATATCATATCATCATTTGAACGATTTTTAGGTATGAATTAATTAGTATTAATTTAAATTATTCTTGGCATTATAATATTTAAAAAATATCTATTTAATTAATAATAACAATTTTTCTATAAATATATTTAATTCCTTTAAAATTTGGATTTTAATTTTTAGATATACTTAGATTCTTTAATTAAATCATGCGTATTTAATATTTAGATATATAATCTTTTAATTATAGTTTTACAATCGTTTTTGAGCAATTAATCTTTGAATATTAAATAATTTAAAATCTTTTTTTATTCTCGCGTAATAACTCATGTTGATATATTCCTGTTTTGATGAGTTATCTCCATTGATATTACTATGTACTTAAAACCAGGGTATTAGACAAATCACATATCCCGAGCCACATAGAGGAACGATAAATTATTTATTATGTTAAGTAGGAGTTATCGTACTGATTCGAGATTAGAACGTCAGGGCCGATGTTCAAGAAATGAAAATGGCTGAAGAAAATTTCTCATGGATGTTATGCAAGCTTAAGGTCATCTTCTAAGCATCACCCTAGAGATAAGAACTTTACTATGCTCGTGTTTAGTAAATAATATGGGCGCCTGTTTTCGCACCATTTTTAACAGGCAATCTATTTTAAAAATTTTACATATGTTTCTTGATATTAAACAACATAAACATGTAAATTGGTTTTATATCTTAAGTATGAAAAAAACTGTTCTCTTAGTTTCAAAGTTTCTTATATGGAAATATGTCGACAGAATTAAAGAATTTATAATAGTACAAGCAATAAGGATATAGCGCATTATTGTTATTAAAAGATGCTATATTTATCCATATTTATCACAGAGGTTAAACGTTCGATAACTTAGAGATCGTATAAAAAATTTATTTTAAGTTAATCTTAAAATGCTTTTTGAAGAAGCGAGTTCTTTCCGGGTTCGCACATTTCTTTTCTGTCGCACTGATTATTACAACAGGAATTTAATAGGAATTATAAAAATTATATGATTAAGACTTTTGAATTATTTCATGTTCTACCTGCAGGAAGAAATATTGGAGCAAAACTATTATCGTGACCCCAAACTTTTTTTGATCATCTGGAGACGAAGAGAGAAAGATGATTAGTAAGAAAATGAGTTATGGTGCAGATAAGAGATCAAAGAAAGTGATTTTTTTTTAATGGACCATACATGCTTTTCCCTTTATCTGGCGGCGGCAGAATAATTGATTCGCCAAGCGCGCGAATGGGGAAGAAGGGTTGTGAGAGTTCGATGACTTATAATATCGCGCAATACTATCATAAAACTAATTAGTAAAAGTTAATTTTTCCATTAGTTTGCATGCGATCTAAATAGTCGCGAGAGATCGAGGAAAGAGTAGCGTAAGTAATATGTAAAATAATATTAAATTTAATAATTAAAGATTAATTTAAAAGTACTCAGTAAAAGTATTTCACTTACAATCGCTCAAGATTATTTCCTATGTAGTTAATTTTTGTTGTCAAATGTTTTTGATAATTCCATAAAAAAACACGTTTTTAATTATGGATCTTTAAAATAGTATATGCTCTTGTCGGAATAATGTAGAATTAAGGAAAAAAATTATCGTTTTGTTTGATATGTAAGAATGATGCATAACTGAGAAGAAATCTTTAGATTGTCCACAAAGTTGAGCAACGATCAGATACGAGAAGACACGTCGGCGGCGAGCTTTTTGAGGAGAGTCAAATTGATAATTGGTAGCAATTCCGTTCTCGTCAATTGTCAAACGCATTGATTAAAACCTTTTTCATGCCGAGATCTTTCGCACGCCGCCGCAATGAATCAGTTTACTTTGCTGCTTGAAAGCAACGAAGTAAAAATTAACATTGATTGTTAAGTAAACCCTTTTGCAAAATTTGAGCGTGTATAATTTTTATCTCATAAAAGTTTTATTCGAAATTTTTCGATATTAAATTTCAGAAAACGAACACAAAATATGTACTTATTACGCAAAATGTGCATCTAAAATTTTGAAAAATTTTGTTTGTGCTTCTTGGCGTTTTCATTGACGTAATGTATAATCTTTCTATAAATTAATAAGATTATCAGCTGATTTATCCAACTTCTTGGTAAGCTAACTAATAGTGAAATCATACTTGTCTAATTTGAAGTTAGAACAAAGACAGACGTATGATTTAACTATTATTAGTTAGCTTACCAAGAAGTTGGAAAAACCGGCCGTTAGTTGGAAAGAAAGTTGGACGCAATGTAAGTATTGTCAGAAATTCGGATCGCGCGTAGAGTTTGCGATGCACGGTACGACGATGCGATCGGTCATAATTCATATAACGAATGATAATCGACGAAGGCGGCGCGCGAAAGAGCGACGTTTTCGTCCTTCTCCGTAAGAAAGGGATTAGATGGCCCTGTATCCGTTACGTGCTCGTCTTTCATCCTCGACGCTATGCTTATGGGCTGCCATGATGCGCCGTCGTGTAGTTAAGTTAATTAATGAATGGTACAGTCGGGCTGGAGAGTGGACTTAAATTGATACGTCCTTCGCCGCTCGCGCACAGCCATTTTCGTGCCGCCGCCGTCGCAGCTGGGGATGCTTAGGACGGTATCAAAGTGCATCGTTTTTTTTTCTCTTGTCCTGAGCATTTTTGACATTGTTTTTCATTTTCGATATAAAGTATCAACATCCGGAAGAAACGTGAGAATGTATAGAAAATAAAAATCACCAGGCAAAGAATTATTAAAATAAATTTGAAATATGCTATGTAGATTTAATACGTATTATTTGCACTGATATTTGTTATCTTCCTCGACATTTTTACTCAATTATCACAATTGATTGTCACCGATGCTGTAAAACATCTGTGTCTTGCTGAAAATGATGGATAATGTCAGTATCCGGATGAAAATATTGGGATTCTATCAAACCTAAACATTCTATTTAAAGTACGCGATTTTCTTGCGCTTCCGACAAATTGGTAATTCGATGAGAAAAATTGCGTCGCAGCTGCAAAGATACGCATACGTGCGTTGCATCGCTTAGGAATGCAACTAGGTCGCCAGTGCGACTCACCGACATAGATTTCGAGAATTGCGAAGTGCCAAGATTTTTAAATATTCCTCATTAATTAACATGTCGCGTCATACGATAATACTAGCGCTCGACATGAAAGCCGATTAGACAACAAATAAAAAGTATTTCGTCAACACACAAAATGTTATTACATGTCTGCCAATAAAAAGTCTAGACTCTAGGTAATCGAAAAGCTTATTTGAAATAATGATTATAAAATTAATAGTTTTATTAAGAAAAAAAATTTTTTCAAAGAATGTAAAACTAGAATTCTTCCCAAATCATTTTACTTAACTTGAAGAACTAATAAGATTAAAATTTTTCATATAATATTCCTAAATTAATAAAAATTATTTTATATGTTATTTATAATGATAAATACAAGCATTCATAATACAAAAATATTTCTTTAAATATAATTAATTGATTGTATTTATATCGTATTTATTAATATTACACAATTTTTAATATTATATTTTTTCAAATTGATCCAATCATGTCTCAAGAAATGTAACATGCATTTTGATAATAAGTCAATACAATGTGATTAAAGATAGCCAAAAAATTCCACTGATAAATGCGACGAAAAATTTCTTACAGACCAAAACATCGTGATCAGTTCGTAATCGTGCAACGTTACAATTTATTGGTTATCCAATCCATTGGCTAACCAATTGTCGTTAATTTCCACACATGCTACCGGAGTCAAGTAAATAATCCGTCACCTTATTACCAAAATCGCCGTTTCGGTTATCTGTTCTCGTTTCGCCCGTGCAAAAAAAGTATATTCGCTCCGTTTCTTATCTCAGAGAAAGTAGATATACTTTGCATTGGAATCGCAATTAAACGCGACATGGGTTTCCTCGATAAAGCTATCGTAGAAACAACATTAAGGATCCCATTCCTACGAAGCAGCTTTCGGGAGAAGAAACTGCTCTCTCTAAACTTTAGGGCTTCTACCTCCCGACACGTAAAACCTTTTAGCGACATTCGGTTATGGGGAGGCGTCAGTTATTTGCTCGCCCCGATATCGCTAGTTTCTTCCTATCGGCCGGATTCAATCTCCTACCTGTGTGAGGTCCAGGTCCGGGCATTTTGAGGCGCATTCCTCCTGGAGGCTGGCCGGAACGGCGCGGTCCTCCAGATCCTCCGGCAGGAGCGCGACGGCCGCTCCCGCCAGCACCAACACCTTCAGCAAGAAGCATAATCCCGGTCCTAACATAATAACCCCCTCCCCCCCGCCCCCGCAGATCCTTGCGCACGATCAGCCTCCGCGCGACTCCCGATTTCCGGTTCAGCTGCCGATGGTCATCGCTCCTCCCGATCCTTCCGATGACCCGCGGACGCCACTAATCGAAACGATGCCTCCGCATGGTCCCTCGGCGGATCCTTCGAGACGCGTCGCGACGCCCGTCGTCGTTACGTCACGTGCCGCGGGGGTCACGTGCCGAGCGATCGCATCGGCAAGTGCGTCGAAGTTGCGAGCAGATTGGCAACTTCCGCTATAAATATCCGGAGAAAAGTGGCGGGACGTCGCCGCGGCGTCCCGGGAGTGCGCACTTTACGCAGTTATCGCGAATCAATCCAATACCGCGATCGAATTATTTGAATAATAAAGGCCTGCGGGACGCGAAATTCCATTCGCGTGGCGATGCCGCTATCAATTTTTCACGCTATCGCGGGGAGACTTTCCACGCGCTCGGTTCATGGGTCTTTATCTGCCGACGTTGTGCTCTCGGGTTTTTCGCCTCGCGATGATCCTTCTCTCACGATCAAACCGTGGAATTGTCGATAAGCAAATAATCGCGGTGTTTTTCTCCGGCGGGAACCGATGACGCGAGGTGACGCGCCTGCATCCGGTTGCAAAGAAGGCAGCGTAATATACGCTAATATAATCAGTCCCCTTCCGCAGTTTCTTTCAATCGTTCGAACCGACCAAGCGATCGGGCGATAAGAAACGATCGTCGCAACTGCGTCGATCGAGGGACTTGGTATCCGCGACACCGAGCACAAAGTCCACCATCGACCTTAGGCACTGCAACGAAACGTTCTCCAAAGTCAGTCCTTCCTCGATTCCTCGCGGTGGTCACTTTCGTAAATTCCGAGCGCAAGTGTACAACAAAATTTTTTTTCACCGCAAAATTTTTTGCCTCGCAATCGCCTTTCCCGTTTTTCACTGCACTTGCGCGCGTTCCGGAATCCGCCGTTCTCGACACGGTCTGTGACGCTCGTGTCACGCGGTTCGGGCCGAGCGGCGCGCAACGACGCGATCGCACTGTTCGTGGCTGGCGAGCATAAGAGCAACTGACTCCGAACCGAACGGCCACTCCAGAGTCAACCATCCCCCACCATGACATGAACACCCTTATCTACCGTGCACTCCGGTTCGCGGCCGATTCTCCTCGACAAAGGTACTCCTGGCGCGCGCTTCTGTGTGGGTAACGGCCAGCGCAAGGGAGGAACGATCCGCAGAGATCCGTCCGTTCGTGCGGTACCGACTACTGACTGGCTGGTCAATTGGCAGATTGACCTGTTCTTACTATCCTCGTAAACTTTCATTCATCCATTCGCACGTGCCGCTAGCTAGCGACCGATAGTTATCCTCGCCGATCTTGAGAAGCTTCACGAACATTCGTAAATTATAATGCATCGCGTAAAGATACAACCGCAAAGAATGAGGAAGCTTTCGCGGTTTCTCCTTGTTACATTCGATTTATATCTTGAATAGAGTGTCAAGTTTTCATTCGTGAAAAGCAATTTAAATCGACTTGAAGGAAATCTCCTGAAGCCCATAAAGATACTCTTCTCCCCTATTAAAATATTTTATTTATATTCATATATTTTATAAAGTTTTTCAATAAGGATGAATAACTCAATAATATTTTTTTAAGATTTATTATTTTAAAAATTATTTTTTTTATTTTGATTATTTTTAAGATTATTTAAAACATTTTTTTTATTTATGGTAAATGAATATGTTTCTCCCGTAGCTAAATGATACAATGCAATGTAGATTTTTTTAGAAGATTTTTCAAATATTCGTTGCAGGACGCTAATATTTTGAGATAATATCTAATGCCACATATATTCCATTGCTGGATGGAAAGTAAAACAGTATTCGTTCTTTAGTCGGTTCTCGTCGCGAGCGATACAAAGTAAACTTGAACGCGAACGTCAAACAAAATTCTTTCGTGTGGACCTTTCGGAGAAGAGTGCATCGCTTCAAAATTTGTGTGTCTTTGACGCCTGGGACTTGTTAATGATATCCTTTCGATCACGAGAGGAATCTAAAACTAAAACAAGGCGAAGAGAAAGAATCGATTTTATTTGTGATTTTTATGCAGCACATCCCAAAGAAATATAAGGAAGAAAGCTAAATATGTATAACAAAAATATTAATTTTTTTATTATGTTATCTGGCAATGTAATATTTTATTTTTTATTCATTACTTTTAATGGGCCTGAGAGAAAAAAAATTACGGCGTGTTAATTGTCGGCGAGTTTAGGTCCAGCCTTGCGCTTCTGCGAACCCTTTAGCCCTTCATCGACTATTATTCTCGTGAACATGTTTGTTAGTCGTGAGCTCATCAAAATGGTGATTCATTTCGACAGATTAAATCTGCGGACAACGAGAGACGGTCACAGTATTTGCGGTGCCATTGTTAGCTGCGCGACGCTTCTTTCTTCACGATGACCTGAAGAGGTTCAAAAAAGTATATTTAACCGATCGATCCAATCTTTGACTCGTAAGTCTCCAATTCAAAAACCCTTTTTCATGAAGACGCCATAGAGAATATACATATTTGTGTCCTTCGTAGAATTATATACGTAAATAGCTATAATTTAAAAATCAACGTTTCTTTTAAATAAATATTACGATATTTTCAATGTCCAACGTTAAATACAATAAACAAGAAATACCGTAAGAAAATTGTAGGAATATTATATACATGTATGCAAAGGCATAAAAGTACGATAAGGCAGAAATTTTCAAATCTAGAGTTAACAAGGGAAGCTATGCGATATGAATGCGAGCCGACTATGTGAAAAAGTCCAGCTTAGATCTGCGTTAACGTTTTAACGTGTTAATGTCTCGGTCGCTGCTTGACTTCGCGGCAGACGAACATGTGCGAATTCTTGGTCTAGGTACGTCATATATCTGCCGCGTACAGAAATATGTATTATTTGTCTACATTGCGAGTCTAATGGAGCTAAAAGAAGACCTCCATTAGAAACGAATAGAAATAGAAGACTTTTATATGATAATAATTATTAATTTCTCATCACAATAGATTGATTTCCATAAAACATATTGGATAAATTGCATTATCCGAGAGAATTGTTATCTGAAATCATTATCAAAAAGATCATTTTTTTTAATGCTTTGATAAAAATCTTCGTGCAGTATCAAATATCTTCATAAGTATCAAAGTATATCATTTTTATTTTAAAAGTAATTGCCTTGGATCATCGAAATAATTTTGTAGGACGCTCAAGATGGTTGCTAGAATATTACAACTTTTTGCATTATCGTCACTTGAACGTCCTACATAATTATTTTCATGCTCCAACGAAATTATTTACAGACCTGTGTATTTAGCTACATTTTTAGATAATCGTCCGTTCGGTCCGTATCAAATACATCGCGGCGGTAATAACGGAATCAAAAGCAGGAGAATTTTTCTCGCAGAAGAGCGACGAAGACTCCCGAAGAATAACGGCATCAGCTTTTCCGTCCAGCCCGCGCGGTAGGATCGAGCCAACTGGCACAGATTAAGGATATAGCGTTTGTTGTAGGCGCATAGATCACGATGATGAGCTGTAACGAGTGCGTGTCGAGCGAGCGGCGTGGCAGAGCGATCGTACGCAGCACGGGCATGGATGTAAAGTTAGCACCGCCATTTTATTTAAAAAAATAATAAAAATTTTGCTATGTTGTGCTAAGTTTATGCTTCATTGTGTCGTAAAAATTAGTCACATGTTTCAAAAGACAAGCGTCAAATAAAAAAATAATTAATAATAAGTTTGTACATTGAGTCGTAAAAATTAATCACCTATCTCAAAAGACAAGGCGTGAAATAAAAAAATAATTTTTTTACACTTTTAAAATGGCGGTGCTACTTCATGTAGAAGTAGATACATCAATGCAACAAGTAACTCACCGTCGGCCGTCGGCCGTCGCTGTTGCTTTACTCCCTCCCGCTTTCGGCTATCCTTTTCCACCATTTTGTAATTCCTCGTATTCTCACTTCACACAATTACACCATCACTATCACTTGAATGACCTTATTATATACCTTGCACTATCACTATCACTCNAGCGGCATACGCCGTAGGTAAGCGACGGAACGAATTCGATTGGATTATCGCGACGATTTTCGAAATTTCGAAGACGATCGCGCGGATTAGCAAACGCGCCGGACGATCGCCTGTTGTTTAATTCGACGACGATTCTGANATTATCGCGACGATTTTCGAAATTTCGAAGACGATCGCGCGGATTAGCAAACGCGCCGGACGATCGCCTGTTGTTTAATTCGACGACGATTCTGATATGNTTGACACTTGTTCGTCCGCGATATTCACTCTCAATGGGTTAAAACACGAGAGTTTATGAAGGGCAAGTATAGTCCGATGTCACTCTTATATCTCCGCGACGGGATCAAAATACAAGTGCACTTTTCGAGAAGACTAACCGAAATGTAAACNCGAATGAGGCTCGAGCTATCATTTTTAAAATCTCAAAATTAATTTTTACATTTATCTCGATTTTACGAAGCAAAGAAGATTTGTATGCTTTTAAGCAAGCATTAGGATGCGAATTGAATCTAACTTCATGTATGTATGTACATACATCAATGCAACAAGTAAATCACCGTCGGCCGTCGGCCGACGGCCGTCGCTTATTTCTCCCCGTTTCCGGGTATCCTTTTCCGTCTTTCTGTAATTCTTTGCATCCTCACTTTAAACAATCACACTATCACCATCACTCGAGCGATATACGCCGTAGATAAGCGATCGAATGAAGATTATCACGACGTGATTATCGAAATTTCGGCCGTCGGCCGTCGCTTACTTCTCTCCGTTTCCCGGTATCCTTTTCACCCTTCGACGCGCTTGGAGATATCGAATGCTCCTCGCACTGTTTCTCATAATATCACTATCAATGTATCACTTGATCACTGTCACGGTATAAAGTAATAGAAGGACCGAGGCGATCGCCCGTTACCCAATTCGACACTTCCAACTTTCCGAATTCGTGTACGATGTTCACTTTCCACGGACGAAGAGTCGCGCGGTCGCGGAGTATTAACGATACGTCCTCGCGCTCCGATCTCCGCGACAGAACTNAAGTGCTTTCCGAAGTTTTGGAAATAATTGGAAGGNGAAAAATTNNGGGAAGGGGNAGGACNCNTCGGACACATTTCCGAGAATCGACTTCGCGAGCTCCTTTCTGNGAAACCAAAAAACGAGGCACCTCGAGCGAGCGACGAAAAACTCTGCAAAAAAGCGAACGCGCTAGGCCGAACGCGACGTTCTTCGAAGAACTGAATGTAAACAAACGCCGGATCGCGGAGCAGAAATTTGGTCCTTGTTTCCACGAAGTAGAGCGACGTGCCTAATACGACGCATTTCGAGGAATTAGGTGTAGAAAAAGACGCGAAATCGCGCTGGAATGAGTACAACTCTTCTCACAACCGTCTAAATACGTCCGCGTGTCCAGCCCTAGAAATCGGGCTGATTGTGAGATTTTTGCAGCCCAATGATATTAAAGGCATTTTATTTTCTCACGTGTTCGGATTTTTGTTTTATATTTCTTTTTAAAATGAGAAGAAATGTGATTGGAATTTTTACGGTAACATTATCAAACACAATTTTTATTTTGTCGCTAAATGAAAATGGCGGTGCTGGCAAAAAAATAATTTTTTTTATTTGATGCTTTGTTTTTTGAGATATGTCATTAATTTTGCAGCACAATGTAGCACAAACTTAGTACAATACAGCAATTTTTATTATTTTTTTAAAAATAAAATAGCGATGTTAATTTCATCATGTACATCGGGCATGGGGCATGGGGTCTGCGGACGAGCAGGAGCGCGAACCGAGCGCGCTCGCGCTCGCGCGCGATCGGCCGAGCGAGTTGGAGGTCGGAGGTGTATATTGGCCATTTCCGCAGGAAGCCCTAGGTAACCTGCAACCGCCATTGAGTTTCTAACTGAACGTGCCACGGATCTGTGCTATCGTCTCATAACGCGATGCGTGCCTGCGCACCGGATCGCGCGTCGCGCGTCGCGCCCCCGAAACGCTAATTCTCGCCGATCCCCCGCGACCTTTCCACTTCGTGGCTCGCAGGAACGAGCGGCATTAATTCCTCCCGATCGACGGAGATACTCTCCATTAACGACGTCCTTTTCATGTTAAAAGAAAATGAAATCGGGGATATTCACTCCCCAGATAGGAAACTTTTGTAATAAATGCACAATTATTGCTTCTTTCCATTCACAACATTTAGCAATACATGCCATAAGGTGCACATCTTTTACTGAAAAAGAATTTTATAATTAGAAATTCTAAATATTGTGAAAATTATGACGGAAAGTTACTTAAAAAATAAAAAATATAAAAATAACTTATTATTACTCGAATAATAATTGAACAATTTTATTTTGTAATGGTTCTTACAATAATTAATTTCTGAAATGTATTCAGTAATAATTGTGCTAAGATGATTCGCTTTAATGTTACAATTATATGTATAAGAATTTATTTTAGGCATCAAATTTTTATATTGCTATATATTAAAATAATTAAATTTAAAATTAATGATTTTAAGAATTAGATTTAAACTTATTACCTTATACCTAACCTACACAATACATTATACATTATATTTTAAAATTAAAATGATGTCAAAATTTTTCTGCATGCGTTCCTATCTGCGTCGTTAATATGTATAAAAAAAAAAACCCTTTAAATGCGATAAAATCGAACATTGTCAACTATTCGTCAGAGATAGTAACGCTTGACAAATATACATGTCTCGTAATTTATAAAATTATAAGCAATTCCCCTTGAGAGCAGAACAGTTTCGCGAATTCAGTTTGATATGAGGTGTAACAAAATTATGCTAATTGCATGGGCGGAAGAGGGGTTGGACCGTGCGACTGGCGGTTTAATTCGCGGCGACTGCTTTGTTTTGCATGCAAAGCAATTGCCGGACGCAAAGAGCGGCTTTTAGGCGCGAGTCGTCTAGACAGTGCTAGGCCAGATCTACACCCCGCTTTACTCGATACACCGTAATTCGGGTCTATTAGGCCCAATAAAGTGTATCAGAGAGGAGGAATGCGCCCCGAGCCCGGTGATAAATGCGATGTGTCCGTTGAGCGCGCACGACGCATGTGGGGTGCGGGTGGACGCCTAATTTAGATTGAATACAGCCATCAGGATTGTCTTCGTAACGGGCATCTCACATGTTCGCATTGGAGGGGACAGCTTTCAAAAAAATAAATCACGATTGATCTTTAATTCTTGAGCACCGATAGTTTTTTATTAAAAGGACACATTTTCATTACTATAAATCAAGAAACGTAAAAAATTTAAAAGTCAGGACGTTTACTTTTAAAACTTCTGAATTTTATAAAAAAAGCATTATATTTAATCATAATTAATTGAAATAAAATGTTTCTTCTTAAAAAGTCAATCCTCAAAGAATTAATCTGTCAAAATCTGTGAAAAGATTGCTCCAACTTAATGACGCGCTATTTTCATAATAAAATCATTTTATACTGAAGATTCTTTATCTTCCAAAGGAACCTAATCGTACGAGATTTTATAAAAATTTTATGTTTTGTTATAATAATTATTTTAAAATAATCTTGATTAAAATTTTTTTATGAATTATGGGAATAAATTGAGTATATTAAAGCTATCAAGCTGCTCAGTCATATCACAAATTTGTGCTAATTTTAATATTTTATGGCAATTAAAATTCGTTAAATGTGTAAATATATATGTGCGATATAATTATTCGGGAATATACATCATGGGTATACGTTCGTTTTGAATTTTCTTTCATTTATTTCGTTATCATAAGCGGTATGCTAGATGATTACATAAATTGTCGACAGACACCGCCACGAATCGATGCAATAAAATCTGGTATAGTACCTAATGGGCTTGTTCCCAATGGTATTTTTTATCCAATAAAAAAAAAAGTCTGGTATGATCATGGACAAAAAGATTGTCCGGCTTTTTGCGCGAAATTTTAGAACACACTCGCACGAATTCCTATACATGGTGCATTTTTTTCACGCGTATATTTTTTGTGTGTATGCAATTTATATAATTTTTCAATTAAATTCTATTTAAAAAAAATAATCAGTTGAAATGGTTTCGAAGTCGAATCACGACTAATTGCATATCGTTATTTCACAAAATATTAATTAATAATAATAAAAATTGGAAAAAATTTGTAACTGAAATCGCATTATATCTTATAATTATCTTATCATAACGCAAAATTATCTTCCTTATATTCCACAGTTATCTGCCACGTGAGAAAGCAGGTTCAAAACTGGCAGCGAGTTTTCAATGAAGTGTCGTTTCATGGAAACCATTCTCAAGACCGAGCATCTGCGAATCGTGAATCACGTTAGTGCAGCAGATACGGGAGCGTGCTTCGAGAGTTTACAGCTTATACAGGAGATTCAAGATGGAAGACGGTGACAATAAAGTGGAGATTGAACTAGGTAAAGATAGGAAGTCCTACGCCGGTATACCGGAGGCCGACTTCGTGGTAAGTGTGACTTCCTGGTATTTAATTTATGTTCACGTGTATGTCATACATATTCGTAAAATCCGAATTATCACTCCGGCAACTGTCTCGACTTGCCTCGATCGCGTTCTACAACAAATTTTCGTTAATCGCTTTTTCTGCGCGAATAAAATAAAATACATTGCAATATTGTACAAACGTGAGAGGCAAACTTCTTTGCTTTCTTTTTTTTACCAACAATTAAAATTTCACGTATGCATTGAGTGATTACAATTTCAATCGATTGATCGGACCTTATATGGCCATCAAAAAAGTGATGTACCGTTTATTTTATTATGAATTCACTATTCTATTTCTTATTTATTTTGTTTTCTTAATTAATTCAAGCCTTGTTACGTGAGTAAGCATACTGCACAAAAATGTTCTCGCGATTGTCTTTATTAAACCATTAATGTAATTAAATATATATTTAAATAAAATATATATTTTATAACTATAAAATTCACTGAATTGTGTTAATGATCTCATATTGAATCATATGTGTGTTACATGATTTCAGGATGATGTCGAGGCTTTTATGGCAAAGCCAGAAAACGAATCTGTAGACAAAGTACTTAGAAAGCTCGACGAGAGCCATGGAAAGTACAAGTTTATGGAGTTTAACCTAGTCAATAAACGAAGACGCTTAAAATCACAGATACCAGATCTAGAAAGATCTCTAGAAATGATCGAGAAACTGCAGGTCGAGAAGAGTAGCTTAGAAACACAATTTTTATTATCAGAACAGGTTTATGCAAAAGCCGTAATAGCACCTACTGACAAAGTGTGCTTATGGTTGGGTGCTAATGTCATGCTAGAATATACCTTAGATGACGCACAGGAAGTGCTAACCAAAAATATTGAGGCGGCCAAGAAGAATTTAGGATACGTAGAGCATGATCTAGACTTTGTGCGAGATCAGTATACTACCATGGAAGTGAATATGGCACGTATCTATAATTGGGAAGTGAAGCGCAGACAAGCGGCAAAACCCACATGAAATTGTTCATTTTACTCATACTCGGATTTGCCTAAAACCAGGTAATTTTCTAAGACTTGAAAATAAAAACGTTTTCAATTTCAATGAGTCAATCGCCTGATGTGTTAATATGTGTTAATTCCTATTTCCATTTATATATTTTTTCTAAATCATGTTTAAATGTCATTGTATATTTCAGAATATCTACTATGTGAAGAAAAAATAAAGTTCGTCGATACACATGCATGCAGCACCATTAAAATTGCTGAAATAAAAGACTCCAAAACTTATTTAACTACAAACTCTTATGTACAAATGTTAAGATATCTAAATTTTTGTAATATTAATTTGGCAGAAGTAATATTTCTCACCTACCATCTTTCACAATCGATCTTATAGCTATATTGTATAAATCCCAATAAAAAAAATCTTATTTCGATTAAAACAAAGGCAATAAATGATATTATATTTAAGGATACATGTATTATAATAAACGTAAAAGAAATATTTATTTGGATTCTGAGATCTATCCTGTACAAACGACTTGACATTAAGTACGCATGTCGAAGATACTTAACATAATAAATTTATCCTTAGAAAAGAAATTATATGAAAACTAACAATTAAATCGACATCTTTCTTAAATAAAAATTACATAAATGAATGAACATGTATGTGTAATGGAATGTATTACACGAAAGTTTAGTAATTTATCTTATATTCTAACATTGTTAAATTTATTATAGTAATA
This sequence comes from Tetramorium alpestre, assembly GCA_021460005.1. Taxonomy (NCBI): domain Eukaryota; kingdom Metazoa; phylum Arthropoda; class Insecta; order Hymenoptera; family Formicidae; genus Tetramorium; species Tetramorium alpestre. Next base: position 777,722 of record JAJVSH010000031.1, read on the forward strand.
AGGCACATAGTCAGGCTGACTTTAGAAAAGTCAGTGTCCAAAAAAGAATAAAGACTAGCATGAATTCTGGTCAAAGATATGTTCTCCATCACAGTTATTCAACTGTTACTTCATCGTTTGGTTCAGACTTAATTAATTTTAATTTCAACTCAGCAATTTTGGCTTTGGACTCATCCAATTCTTTCTTCAAGTTGTCAATTTCCGAAGGGGTATCCACGATACCACCAAGATTCTTACGTATATACCTATAGTATTGATAAGGAAATAATACACAACCAGAAAGCAAACATTTCTCATACAGTAGGAAGACATAAAAGCTGTATCGAGCTAATGACTCAATTAAAAACAAACTTTAATATTTCTCTCTATTGAAGTTTAAATAGAGATACAACAAGAAATGTTGAATCGTAATCTATAATCAGAAAAGGATACGCTAAAGCATCAGTTGGCTTTTCACTCTCCTCGTAGAGTGAGACAAGAACCTTTGTGAGGGCATCCATAACGCCAGATCTTTCCAGATATTTGCGAAATTCCTCTCGTTTGGCAGTGACCGACTATAGAGCAAAGAGAAAATTTGTCATTATTTATTCCACAAAACAAAAACATAATAAACATAGAAGATAACAATCAGTTGATATATTGAAGCAAATTAGTACAAAATATAAAACAGATCATGAGCTTTACAAAAAATTTCATGCATGTGGACGAATAAGGCTATTTTTAAACTGAAAATTTTCATTTTCATTATTTTCTCATCTGCACAGACATTAAACGATTAATTCTGTGACTAAACAAGCGACTGCCTGAAATAATTTCTAATCCGTTTCGTTCTATTACTCGTTCATCCTCTAATGGAATAATCTCCAAATCGTTTCCTTTGTCTCGACAATCGCATTTCCCGAAACGATGTAAAATCCTTCACTGTCGAATTTAACGCACATCGGTACCGGCAAATAGATGTTATACGCGCAGCATAATTATGGCCGTTGCCGGAAGAATGATCAACGTTACGAAAATAAAACAGCGGTACGTAAACGAAAGTATGAACCGTTTTAAAATCCGGCACGAGGCCGGCCATCTTTTCCAAGCAACGATAGATTAAACGATTAATCAATAGGATAATTACCATCGTGACGGATTTCTAAATGGCTTTCTCACTCGAGCTTCTCTTGAGAGAAACGATCCACGAGAAGCAGATTGCCAGCGACGAATGAAAGCGTTAGTTACAGCCAAATTGGCGGTTGTCTCTTATTACGCCATAGATAGATGTAGTACGATTGAACAGAACATGGTGTCGCTGGGTTAGGCGGAGCTCGGGCATAATAATTTTTTCCTAGAAATGTAAAAATGGAAATGTAAAAAGGAGGAAAAAAATTTAACGTAATTTGATCAATGATATCGAGATAGATAAGTACTGTTAAAGATATATCAATCTTGAATAAAATTTATAAAATTTCATAACCAAGCCTCGCAAAATTGAAGAATATTGACATTATCGACTATTCTGGCTATGTCAAAGATAAATCAAAAGTGATAAAAAGTGATCTTATCATCCGTCGGTTGTATCAGAGAGAAACCTGAGAGCAGCTATCCCGGCCTCTCTCAGATTTCTCTCTGGTTGTATGCTTCAGGAGATTCAGTCTCCTGGATTATTGGGTCGTCGTTGCTGCTCTCGTCGATTATTACTCGATCGAGCTTTTTCGCCTTGTCGACGACGTCATCGCTGTAAAAAATGACGGAATTGCAACTGAACGAAAAGAATCAAGCCGCTCTGATGGTGATATGGTCGACGTTGACGCTGATTGGTGACTTCACTGACTCTGATATAATTTGAAATTGATTTCATCAGAGTCAACGAAGTCACCCAAGGCTGGCAAAAATTGTTCAACGAAATAATTCAAAGTCAAACGCGATTCGAAGAAGCCGGGCATCAGCGGTTTTGCGCGGTCAGCTGATCTACGCGCGTCACGCACATAGTCAAGATGGCGGACTGTCGTCAGTAAGCGTTTGGTTTACAATCGTCGCGCTCCAAGGATTGATCGCGAGACGCGTCGCGATTTAATTACAGTCGTTGCGCGACGATCTGGAAGAAAGAGAAACCTATACGCGATGTGGCGCGAACTTTTATCGCGTGCGCTTCTGACATGCGCGATCGGCGCCTGTTCGATGCTCGGTGACTTCGGGCTGAAATACGGCAAGAACGAGCCGGCGCGCGCGACATTTGACAATGCGACGCACGCGACCGTGGGCGGCCTCACGTGGATGTTGGTCGTCGTCCTCTCGCGGAAGTCGATCGCGCGCAATCTGAATAGCATATTTTCCTGTTTCTTGCTGGCGTCCTTCATTGATCTGGATCACTTTGTCGCGGCGCACAGTTGGCACATCCATGTGAGTACATATGCAAATTATTCCAGAATTAGCGAGAACTAACCTTGGCATTCGGATAAGCGATAACGATAAGCGGAGAATGTATTAATGACACAATTGGTTCCTATATACTTATAGAACTTATTAATAACGAGTATAAAATTTTTTTTTATTACGTTTGTTTTAATTTCAATTTTAATTTAATTATAGAATTTTTATTTTAACACTTAATTATATAAGAGGATTTAACATTGAAAATCACAAAGAAATGTGCGGTATAATAATTGTTAAATTTTGTAAATTTTATTAATGTAAACAGTATTATTAAAACAAGTGCCAAATTAAATTATTGAAAAAAACGTGTACGATTGTATTGTATTATTATACGAATAATAATTGTATTAATGTAATGATATGAGAAAAAAATTTATAATTTTTATCTCGAAAGATGTTGGAATAAAAGTTGTTAATGTGATTGAAATAGTCGCAAAAAATTAGGAATGACTAAAAAAATTATTTTATTTCACATACATCCGATTCTTTAATTTATACAACTGTTCTTCGTATCTACTTTTGCAATGCATATAAAGCTTTATCTGTTTATATTTTTATTTTTAATTTTGTATTATATTCTTTCAGGATGCCACGCATTTGCAAAAGCGGCCTTTTCTACATTGTACCACCGTTCCTATTATACTATGGATACTTTTCATCTCACTCTCCAACACTTTTCACTCTCCTTTATTAGAGCACACTTCCTGGGTAATACTGGCCGCCTTCCTGAGTCACCACATACGAGACGGTACTAGAAGAGGTCTGTGGTTCTGTCCCTTTGGATCTACCCGTCCTATTCCCTATTACTTATACGTGAGTCTTTGTATGTCCCTTCCTTACATATTACATTTGTTCATGAGCTTGCATACTTTTACGCCGAAGAGCAACGACGATATTATTCTCATCGATATATAAGATTCGCTTTAGAATACACATATTGCATACCAATAAATAAACTAACTGTCCAAATAAACTGATATCTTTTTAAACTTTATATTTACATATGAGAGCTATTAAGTATTTAATTATGAACTAAGAACGGTGATAGTCGATATTTTTATAGTTTCTGGTATAAGCAGTGAAAAGACAAAAAATTAAAGTTAAAATTAAGCTCTCTGGAAGAAATTGATATGAAAACATTTTTCATTAAATTAAATGTATATAATAATGCATATAATAATGTTTGCTAATAAAATATTAATTTTTAATTTAATTTTAAATTAAAAGGCACATTTGAGAAATTTTACATTTATGAGTAATCATAATTTATTTTATTTGTTTTATACGAAATAGATATTTAAAAATTGTAAAGATATTACGTAATTTTTTATTTTTTAATTATTTCTCTAAACATATCTACATACATTAGAAAAGTACAAAAATAATTTTGACATAATAAATTTTTAAAACAATTATTAGAATTTGTATAGAATCGTTTTATACATCTTTATCTTGTAATAAATAAATACATATGTATATATACAAAATATTTAACTACTATTAAAATTATTTAAGTTAATATGTGTGTGTGATCTGTAACCACTTAATTTAATAATCGTAAGAATTAAATGCGGCTGTGATGTTTAAAGACGTAATATGCATGATAATGACGATGTTACATTGTCCCTCGCTCGAACGAAAGGGAAAGTCGGAATAAAATTTTTCCAAGTTGCGGATGGCAATTCAGTTTAACACATCCGCGTGCGCATGACGTATACGTATTTACAACTGCACTGTCGCGTCGTTGCAGCTGTGCGTGGTTTATAGACGAATCCCACGTGCGTTTGTTTTCTGTGCCTGCACGTTCGATATGTATACTTTTTATACGGGACACTGCCAGTAGTCACATACTTTGAAATATTCTCACCGTTCGCAGGAGTATAATTTTGTAATCAATAATAAATGGTTAAATTATTTAACACTCACGCGTTAATAACAGTCGTAAGCGAAGTGTATTTTTCATGTTCTCATCACTATTTTTAAATGACTCGTATCTTCAAGCAAATCACTCTTATTTTTTCTTGAAACTCTCTTACATCCAGAATTATTATATTATTAATTTATCTAGCCAAAAAGTTTTATCTCCTTTACTCCGTTATTGCCTTATGTGAGTTTATATTAATATAAAAAAAAGAACGTTCAATGATATCGAGACATAAAAAATCCGATCCAATACTTGAATGATTAGAAATAAAATTGATAACCTTTAAGCCTTAAAAAAAGTCCCTGCTCGAAAGCTCCTGTGATATGTCAACATTGTCAAATGATACTCGCGATATCGAAGTGCCGGTCCCCTCCGTTCCGGCGAAGTAACTTCGCTACACGTAGTAGCATTAGAATTATTCGAGCGAGCGTTAGAATTATCAATGTCTGGCGAACGAGCAAGAATTATCGATACATTACGCAACCGAGCATTCCTGCCCAGGTGCAGGACACCACGCGGGGACGCGTCTCCGTGGGTGAGAGCGCGGAGGAGGCCGCGCGGATGCCCCCGCGGAGACACGCAAGCCGCACACGTGTGTACACACGCCCGTGATCGCTGGAAGGGGTTTATCAGCATTCGGCGTTGCTTAGCTGGCACTGCCGGCTTCACCTCGCCTCGCTGTCGGCAGTTTCGTTTAGTGCTCGTTTAACTAGCGGATCGTGCCGCACCTGTCGCACAAAGATCACCGGACCGTTTGATCGCGACAAGAACTCGCACGGAGATCCAAGATTCCCCTCCGCTCTTCCCAATTTTCTTCTCTCATTTTTCCTTTCTTCTTCTTTTCGGAAATCTCAAACGTGATTCTGATTTATCGGCACTGTCATTGTTTACCGGCGATTTACCGCTGCCTGGATTCTTTCGTGGATTTCTCGAGTCGAGTTCAATTCTTTTGCGACTGGTCGGAGGAGCGCAAATACTCCGATCTATCAACATCGTGGAATTCACGATGCCATCGCTTCTCGGCAGATACGCGAGCAGATCGCGATAACACCGTGATATCCGTATCTTGAGCAAACGCGACATCTTATATGGACGACGTCGCGAGCGAGGCATGACAAGACGGCTTTCGCGAATTCGGCTGGCTGATTCGTACTCACGATGGTAAGTAACACGGTAGTTTCTCCCACTTTCGGTGTTTACATATCTCTCGAATGATCCCGAGGTCGATCATACGGTCCCTGACCGCAAATCATTCTCGCGAGTACGTTCAAGGTATCACAAGCAGGCAAGCAGTTTCCCTTCCCTTTTTTCCGGCAAAATTCCTAGTAGTGTTTTGCTCGAGTGTCGTAAACAGTGTACATCGATTTATCGATCATTTGTGTGACGTTAAAATAGTTATGCCGTCTGCGGCATAATTGAGCCTCATGGCAAAGCTGATAGTCTTCGATGTATTTTTCGATGTATAAGTTTCCACATCTGGCGATCGTAAATAATCTCTGTGCTGACAACAACAAAGAAATTAAATAGAATATATATTTTACAAGTTACTACAATTTTTTAAATATTTACTTTTGATTTGGAAAAATGTAGTGCACCTACATTTAATACATGTTTTTTTATCGTAAATAATATGTATAAAGAAATATATAAAATGGCCTATTTTTCGGAATTTGTCAGAGTTTTAATGCAATTAGAAGCCATATAATTGGTGTATTATCTTGAATGAAGCTATCTGATAATTCCATATCAACGAACAAATATTCCTTTAATGGCTCATAACTTGATACCTATAAAGAACGAGAAGAATGTACATATGAACTAAATTTTAGTTAGCAATTAAAAGAGAAATTGTGTAAAACTCGCACGACACTCAATATAATATCCGCGATTTTTCGCGTCCTCTTCTCTCATATTATTCCCTCGGTTTTTTCTCTCGAACAAAATACGAGAGGTACCTATTTTCAGATTCCTCGTATCTCGTAGATCTCGTATCGTAATTGATCACGTCCGTTCACGGACCTCATTATTAGAGATGTAGCTATAAACATGCAAGGTCAGATCGGCATGAACGAGTCGATGAAACGCATGAAGTAGAAGTTCATGAGATAAATTCTGAGATATGATAGCATCGCATTAGATTCGAGAAAAGCGCGTTAATCCCGCCGTTCTTAACTTTGTTAGTAATCGTTGGAATTATAAATGCTGTTTGCGAAACCTCGAGGAAATCGACCGCCCGCACGACAGTGAATTCTATCCGCAATTTTGCACTCTCGTTTCTGATAACCTTGTTACTTGAAACTTTTGCTTCAGCGCTTTGATTAACGCTTGTTTGACAAAATCGCGACGCATGAATTTTTATCGCGATGCCAGATAAACGAATAAGTAGATTTTCCGTGCGAGCATCTGTTCGCATATTAGCGTACGATCTTCGGGCTAGCATTTGCATTTAATTTTTATTTTTTTTCCTAAGAGAAAAATGACTATCTCTAACTCTTCTTTCTAGGAAACTTGCAGCGATTTGACGCTACATTTTTATATTGCATGCGGTGTCATCACCGGCGTGCTTATCTTACTTTTGGTTTTGGTGATCGTGCTATTCGTGAAAGTAAATCGATTAGCCGAGGACGGGTGAGTAATACATCCTCTTTGCCAATCGACAGTTGGGGCAACAATCGAAGGTTTCGGTGGTGTAATAAAAGATATTAAATATTTAGCAAATATCAGTATCATGCTGAATTATCGCCAAGCGTAAACATTAATTAACATGCCCACATTCTAATCCGTCGATGACAAGCGTATACTTTATTGCGCAAAAGTGCGTATAGTCGAAGAACACGTGCGTCGTAACATGTTTTAAAATTTCTACGTGGTTGAATCGTGCCGTGGCTAAATACATATTACTGTCCGATCGCGAATCGTTGGCGACGTATTTCACCAGGTACGTGCATGCGAAATATCCGGTTTTAAAAACTTCAGCAGACGTGAAACGTCTTTGTAAAATAAATCTCCTCTTTTTTAATAAAAAGTTCTTATGAATTTCTGCATTTCTCATATTACATAATCTAAGAAAATCTAAGTAATCGAAGGATTGAACAATAATTCCGGCCGTTCATTCGCGAGGCGGTTAAAAATCGTTTTAATTAATTACATCGTATTTATGAGCGCCGGTTGTAGTATTCGATTATTGCGCGCAATAGACTAATATTTCGCTGTGATTACTTGATTGCTTAACGGTGCACCTGCGCGGCGAAAGGAAAGTAGAAAAAAATGTCTGATACATATCTGCAACGGAGGCAGTCAGATTTTTCGCATTTCTACTGTAATTCTACGTAAGAATGAAAATACGCATGCTTCTTTTGTGAGTCACGTAGCCGACGACGAAATCGTAGATAGCGTATCTTTATTGCCGCCATTATTTCGCTTATCTCATCCAAGAATGTAGAGTAATGATGGTAAAAAAATTTTAATTAGCGATTTCTGATTTGTTTGCGAGTATTTAATACAAAGCATTTTAATTTCGTTTCTTTTGCTACATAGAGAATTATCTTCTTTGTTTCATCGAGTTACTTCTTCCTTTCATAATTTTTCGAAAATATCTCTGGATCTTCTTTTGACCAGCATGAAATTTGAACCTCTCTTTGGTCCAAGTTTTGTTTTGCAATACCTTTAATCGCTAATTTACTAATGTAATCGTCTATTTCCTTCATGTAACGTCCGAGAGATATTTCTCATTGTGATCCTTATTGCAATCGACGATCGATTTCACTGTTGAGACAATCACTTCCATCGAATCCTTATTCCTCTCCGTTTCCAGTAGCAATTCGATCGTCGAAGTTGAAACTGAAAATTGATTTAGGTCCAACCAACTAAACAGGCAGGCGAGTATGATGGCAGACTTTTGTTACACCAATCCCACGATCGTCCCAGGTGAATTGCTTTCTCGACGTGGCTTCTCCATGTACAGCGGAGCCGACAACTTCGACGATGATTTCGGCAAGAACAAAAACGGCCATTTTGGGACATACCACGAGGCTCGATCGAAATTCTGAAATTTCGAAAATTCAAATCTGAAATGATCGATCTCTTGTATCGTTGGTGCAATTTATCCGGACCAATTAATCAATCGTTAAATAGAGATTAAGTAATGTCAGATATTAAGTTTAAGTTATTAGCTAGATACAATTATCATTAATAATATCTTTATTATTTTCTCTTTAATGTACAGTATTTCTTTGTGTAATTTATTGCGTAATCGTACACGATTTAGCGTTCAAGTTTAATTTTTCTTATTGACTTTATGTTTATGTCGCCTAAATAAAAAATTTCCACGGCCTTTTGCTGCGGCGTGAAATAATGTTTAAACTTGATAGACTTCGATCGATATGTAATACTGATAATTGATAATTGAAAAAAATCAAGGTGCCATTTTATTGGAGACAATTCCCAATTATATTAATTTAATTTAGACTTCTTCGAATATCATCGAATATTATTGAAATAAAAATTAGCAGACATTTCGAAAAATAATAAAAACGATGCGATATGACTTATAAATGTGAAATCATTTATTTATTATACGTTATGAAAAACTATGACTTTTGATACTGTCTGTTTTATCGGCCATTCGATTTACCAATAATGTCAAAGGTTTGTCAAAGAACGTTCAGATGTCTCCGCATGTATTTCACGCCACAGAGAAAATATATCCGCTGGGATGACTGATCCGCTCACCGGAGATGCCAGGTTTAGGTGGCTGCCATATAGCTGTAGAGGGGATAGTGTTTCATAACGCACACAAGGCACTTGTCGTGTATCATTTGAACTTAGTAAATCCACAGATCCGAGCTCAATACACTGCGGACAATCACATACATTTACACGTCATATACACACATACGTTTTTATTAGTAGAGTAAATATTTGAGAAAAAAATAAAAGTATACAAGAAATTTTTAATTTGAGAATAATAAAAAGAATAAGAACAATACATGCTACTTGATGGAGTAGGATATCAAAAACTAAAGCGACAATATACATGATTTTCCGAAATGATCGTACTTCTTTTCGCAAGACTGGGAAAAATGCATAATTCCTTATAAATTTAGAAATATTTTTCGCGCAATATTTTTCAATAAATAAGAAAAGAGTAATGCCAGAGTTTGCGAATAAATATACTAGTCGTCTCAATGTTTTGTTTTAATAGATTCCATAATTATCCGTGAGAATCTAGCCGATGTAAAAATCATGATATAATATAATTAAAGTAATATGCAATACCAAAGATAAAACAATATACTATAAATTCATAAATGTATCACGTTGACTGGAAAATAATCAAGTGCTTGTAACCCATATAAAATTAACACTTTAGTACAGAATTTGAGTAAATATTCATATTTATCAAAAATTCAATACTCATCTGATAGAGTTATTTTTTTATTAAATGCATAATAATATGTATAAGGTAAATACAATATAAAAATTGCACCCCTGAATAAATTAAGTTTACATAGTCTGAACCAGTTAAATAATTAATTAAATCAAATTATAAAATCATATAAATAGAAATGCAAAAGATGTTTTATCGACAAAATGATTACATATACACGCAAGTATGTAATATAATCATAATTGATTACTTTCCAGTATACGTATGTGTTGAATATGTTGTGTATTATTTATTAGTGTTATTATTGTAAATATCAATGTAACATTTTTGTCATATATATATATGATTTAAAAAATATATATACTACATTATTTAAGATAGAAAAGGACGGACCTTATTTTACCCATCCAGAAGAATTACAAGTTGATTTATCGCAACACTTTATCAAAGTATCAAAAAGCTATTTGTCTTAAATTCCTATAAGTCTTAATCAAACTTTACAATCGTGACACAAATATTACAGTCGCAATCAGGTTTTAATTCAACGCAACAGGTGTTCCAATAGTATTTAAAATATTTCGGGCGTCAGTAAGAAATAAATTGATGCCGATATCTAAAGACGTAGATATTTATCGGGACCAGACATAATGTCAATGCTCCAATACTCATCTAGAGAGCTAACGATGCTGCTACCAAATGTTCGACGCCTTGCCTCGGCACGGCCTGCAATCCTACCTGCAATCATAGTGACGACGGCTTCTGTTCCGGAAGTGGCGGAATCGCGCGCGGGAACGGCGATGGCGGCGGCCGGCGGCGTCGCTGGTATGTGTAGGCAATGGCACGGGGATAGGCCGTAATTGGTATAAAATCATCGAGCAAACACATCGGACAAGACAGCCCGGGGATTGTGGGCGGCGTTGCGTGCCGTTGCCCTGGTTACCGTGGGGGCGACTCCTAAAGCGGACCCTTCGCCCCCGATTGCGCGCAGGTCCGCCGCCGATACACACCTGCGTGCGTTTGTTTGTGCACGTGTGTACGCGCGCGTGCCTGTGTGCGATAGGTCCGGAGCCCAACGCGCCACCCTTGCCTTTCCTCAGCCGCGTGTTGAGATTTACCGCTACCGGCAGATCGAAGGATCGCCTCAACCAGCAGCGCGATCCTCGCCCCGCGCGGTAATCCGTTTGTCGGACTCGTGGCCTTCCTGCCGAAATTTTTCTATTATTTACACAACCTTTTTCTGATGTTTGTTCAGTCACGACCAGCATTTCAGCGTAACTTCGTAAACTGAGAAAGAATTTATATATACATATATAAAATTTCTACATTTTGTGAAAATAGAGATTGAAAGAATGATCGCGAGCTATAAGGGCACTCGCATAAAGTTCAAGCATTTGCCTCTACAGTCGCACGTACTCACGTAGCTTCCAATTATTTCTATGTGAACCGCAAATCTGATTTCATCTAATTTCATTTACGAGAGCAGCGCGGTTTGTGCTGCATCCCCATAAATCTCCATAATCCGTGTCTTAATGATAAGCAAATACCACGCCACGCGATACAAATGTTTCTACAGCGCACGCAACCTGTCAAGTGTTTAGTTTAGTTAAAATGTCCCCTCCAGCCTAAATCCACGTTTATATCCCTAATCGCCGGAGATAATAGTCACTTCTGCGGTACCCTCGATGCAGCCGATGCATATGTTGCTTTTCGAGGGTGTCGCGCATAATATTATCCTTTGCCGCTGTATCTAGAAAAAAACTTGTCACGCACGTTTGTGAAAATTCAGAATCGATGTCAAAGACAAAAATTCTTAAAGTAAAATAAAATTATATAGAATAAGTTTTCTCTCAAATGTGAAGCAATACAAACGGTAAATTAGCACACATCTGAACGTTAACTTGATTTTGATTTTTTGTCGATAAAGAGAAAAAAACGAAAGAAAAAAGGAAAAGAAGTAGCGTGGAAGGGAGCAGGGGGTGGGGAGAAATAATTATAAAAGTGCAATGGTTCTCCCGACCATGGCCTCATTACTTTCGTGACCGGGTTCTTTCACTATACAATACCCGTACCGTTTTACTGTGGAGTTTACGCGCAGTGCGGAGACGACGATAAAAGTTTAAACCTTCTCATATTTTTACGAGCGACGAGAAGAAACGCGACAAGAGAAGCAAAACCGCTGTGGCAATACACTGTTCGACCCCTTATTCACAGGTCTAATCTTCTACGAACTGATTATCCATGTATTATGTTTTCTTGCACGTATTTTAAATTTATTTAACCCACCTTTTTGAAATAATAACATGGCATAGTAGCAAATTACATTTTCGGTTTTGACGATCTGTCAAGATGGAATGAGTGGAAATATAATTAGATTATTTCCATGATCCTTTTAAAATTCTTAATAATATAAAAAAATTTTACCTACTATTATTATTTTAAATCCGAATAGTTTTCTAAAAATAACACATGTATTTATATCTCTGACTTATAGTTTGAAACAACAGATTTACTCAACACCTTGCATTTTCGAAAAGTCGAAAAATATCATCACTTAAATCGCGTATAATCTTGTCAACAATAACCGACTAGTCCTTTCGTGATCCTGCCGATGATGCTCATCGTAGTACGTAGAAGCGAACGGATAGAAGAATACAGCAGTCACGACACGAGTATAATGAGAACGTTAGAGGCGGAATAGCCTACGAAGGGTGCTATTATCGGTCGTGTGCGACGACGTGTCGGAGCTGCGCCAAGTCGCGTGCGGCTCGTTAAATTCTTCGCCCAGTGAATGGGACGCGACCACGATTCTGTGAAATTGTGCGATCAATCGTTACAGAAAGTCCCGACTGTCAAATACCGCCCGCAGTGTCGAGTTTAGGGCCTACGTCACGGTGGCCATATGTTTGAGATATTTTTCTAATCAGTCTCCCATTATAGTATTATAAAACCAACAGCTTCTAAAAACAGGTTGCATTAAAAGCTTCTCGAAATCTCCGATGGACTATCAAATTCTAAATCAAATATAATTCTAATATCTTTGATTTAAATTCTCCAGATATTTTAATATCAACTTTTAATTAGACCCTCACAAGTTTTCAATGTTATTATAACATAATATAAAAAAATTATTTCACAAAATTAAGATTGATTTTAGAAGAGTATATAATTACACCCATTTTCATATTTTTTTTCTTCTATGTCTCTAAAACAGAGAATTACTCGTAGGGCCGGGTTTTCCAACTTCTTGGCAAGCTAACTTATGATTAAATCATACGTCTGAATTTGTCTCACTTGAAGAGAAAAACAAAGACAGACATATTAACTATTAGTTAGCTTGCCAAGAAGTTGGAAAAACCGGCCCGTAATAAAGTAATGTATATTTCTACCAATGCAATAAGTTTAATATCGGTTTAACTTATTTTCTATCTTTTTTTAGTCCTAAGAATTAGAAAAAAAAAGAAAAGTAAGTTAAACCGAGATTAAAGTTAATCTGCATTGGTGGAAATGGACATAAGTCGACTTTAGAGAAAGTAATGACTCCTATCGTTTTGCATGCTTGCTTTGAGCTGACGAGAGAAAAAGAGAAGCTGAATGGCGATTATAAAATGACACGTGCCTCTTGAGAGACCTCATGCCAGCAAGCACACGACCGCCGAAAGCTAGTCGATCGTGCGAGGCACAATTAATTTATTGTTTGCGCCGACCGAATGACAATCGCGAGCGGGGTTGTGCGGCAGAAAAACGAGATCGTTGCCTCGTCGTGTTTGTGGGACGAGGGATCCCCGCTGGATGCTGTGCGACGCGGTTCGCTTTTGTGTGCGATCCCGTACGATCTCGCTCGTCGCTCTTAATTTAATCGTGAGAATCTCGTGAAGCTGAATTACCTGAAATGTCCATTATCGCTTTTCAACGCTTTCCTGACAGAATGCTTTCTCGACATGGATTGTTCAGTCGATCTATTCTTTTCTTCTTTTTGTCACATAACACGCATTCGATAGAAAATGCAAATCCGGGGTAGCTGTAATCTAATTATAAGCGTGAGCATTTGCGCAACTAAATTGCTCGAAACACAAGCCGTTAAAATGTTTTTCGTCTCTTTTAACAACGAATAGAGTTATTTTGTACAACAATTAGTATTAATAAAACACTTGTAATTAGTATTAATAAAGCACTTGTAAAACATAGGACTTGCATGAACTTAAAATATAGAAATGAAAAGACAAGAAAAAAATACCATTTTTCAGAAGAAAATATGATATACTTTCTTTTATGTACGTATATAGTGCTACACTTTTACAATATTTACAATGTTTGACACGGACATTGCCATGACTCTCGCTACGAAATTTCACACTTTACATTGATATAAATAATATCAGGCCTGCGTTGTGCGTATATAATCGGCGTTAAAATAGTCAAAACTTTTTTTCAAGCTTCAAGGAAACTATTAAAAAAAAAAGTTAGATTCCGAGTTTTCATTTTGATGCCGATTATACATGCGTATCGGTTTATACATAGCACAGTCTATGGCCGGTATTCATAGTCAGTTGTTATATTTAAGATCATCTTAAGTAAAGTCTTATATGGTTCTAAACCAATCACAGAGACGTATTAGACGCATTTTAAGATCGTCTTAAGACGTTACTTAAGACGGTCTTAAAATAAGAACTGAACTATGAATATCGGCCTATAACATAATAATCTTTAGCTGTAATAAAATATCTCACAATGATTAAAGTATTGGATTTTGCGCCATGCGTTTAGATGTATTTACAATATACTTACTTATAATATAATACTTGTACTTACAATATAATACTTATTCTTCTATCTCTACTGGATACTCGTACTTAAATAAGTGCGATTAAAAATATAATACTAATTCTTTGATAAAAGGAGCGTATATTTCTTTGGTCGATTGGCACAAGCACCGTTCAGTCTTCGCGGATCGACGTAAGTGCTACTATACATTTTATTCTAATTAATTAGAATAATTTACACGTCTACAATATTTACATTGTCTTACATTTAAAAGAAGACATCTCGTATTGATGGTAGACGTACAGCAGCCACGCCAATAGCCTGATTAGTATATTGTTTAATATTATCGTATTCCAATGCTTGCAAAAATTGAAAGAATAGAAATGACTAATATAAAATTATGCAAAATTTATTTACAAGATTTTCACAAACTCTGACGGGTTATATCGCTAAATAGCTTGAGATATGGCAGAAAAATAAAATAAAATCGAATAATTTCATTTATTCTGACTTTATGCCTCTTGGACTTATTGCCTTTCTTTTTTAAAACATTATTCGACGCAATTCTTTTTTTTAATCTCTAAAAAAATATTACAATATTTCCAAAGAAATTATTAGTTTAAAAAATATTTTAATTTGAAATTTATAAAATATTATGCGTATGTTTTGATTAAGAAAAGATGTAATTTTTTAATGCAACTTTTAATGCATGCTCATAAATGCGTAATATTGATGTGCAAAATTAGAACAGCTAAAACTATTCGACTTTAACGTTTTTTATTTATCAAGCCTTTTTTATGATGTAACCTCTCTATAGAACAAAAATTTATTTAGGTTTTTATATACATTAACTTCAATATATAAAATTCGAATCCGCGCACATGAAATGCACAATGTAATTCTCTGTCAGAAAAAGTAACTTTTTCCTATGACAAAATGTTACAAACTAACCTGGAAACTCAGATGTAATTTTGTCTGAAAGAAATATTTCCTCTGGCACAGAGAATCGCACTGTGCATTCCACTACGTAAACTTTGAAATATCCGTTATATTAAGTTACTATACATATGTTAAAATTTATTTAGAATTATTTTCTAATATAAACAAACTTCATAGATTTTTTTACATTCTATTTCATGACATTTTAAGAAGTTTGTGAAAATCGATATATTTCTTTTGCTCTTGCTTTTAATTTTTCATATATTTTAAATTCAAACATTCGAATATTAATTAACAATATTAATTAATATTTCATGTCAATTTCGTCGAATTACTTTTCATAGCCTTCGAAAATTCGCGTCCAGCGCGTGTAAAATATTTTTAACTCCTTCCTACGCGGTGCTCCCATCAATAATCATCAACAATCACATTGTGAAGTATTTAAATGGAGCTGGATTACAATCACGAATTATTATTGTCTCATCTCGAGATATGTGATATAATACGTACAAAGGAGTTTATGAACTTCAAATCATTAATTTCTTTATCTACATTAACTTTCCTCACGGTAACTCGGCTAGCAATTACCCACGTTTGATAGCGACTATAATACTTATATGTCCACTTTTTATATTCATATCGTAATGACGTTATAATAAAATCAAAATTGATTCTATCAAGCTTTTATAAGTTTTATAAAGTTGTTATTTGAATTATTCATGAAAATAACAGTGTGTCACAATTTTATGCAGAAATGCAT
Organism: Tetramorium alpestre; assembly: GCA_021460005.1. Taxonomy (NCBI): domain Eukaryota; kingdom Metazoa; phylum Arthropoda; class Insecta; order Hymenoptera; family Formicidae; genus Tetramorium; species Tetramorium alpestre. The sequence continues at coordinate 793,916 of JAJVSH010000031.1, forward strand.
TTATTAAAATTGTAATGGAGAATGTTGAAACCAAACAGATTCGTTTTTTACCGCGACTGTAATCGTCAACGTCGCTATTATTGAGATATTAATGCGATAATACGAATAAAAACGACGCAAAATTATAAGAGTCAGTTATGTGTTTCCCGAAGCTTATCTCACAAACGGTATGTTCTCCTTTTCTCTACGTGAAATTTTGTGAAGCATCTATCACACAAAGAAATAATATTTTATCGTATTCTTATCGGACTTGCGCGAAAATGACTTTTAATGAGAACCTTCGCATGCAGATGAATATATAGATGATAACATTAAATTCGACATACGCGTCGGAAGAAGTCTAATGTGAAGACAAAGACTTTTTGTTGTATCATTTAATAGCTAATGTTATCGTCTTATGGCACTGATTTTCTGGCAGCAATTACGAATTACCTTTTAAGGTCGAGACGCTCCGCTCCTCCATTTTCCAGAGTCGTTTGTAGGACGTGACGTAGGTGACGTGAGAACCAGTGGGGTTGTAAGATTCATTGTTCATCTGATGCCTGGCATACTGCTCTCCAGCGCATTCTGATGTCGCGCAATGACGCTGCTGTTGTTCATGATGATGATGACGATGATGATGATGATGCCCGCACGCGCCATCGTCGCAAGCGGCGTCGAAGTGCTACGCGCAGGGCACCTCGAATTGATGTCAGTGAACAAACTGATGATGCGTCTCGTAATGAGGCTGTTGGTGCAGCGGTGGCGTACCGCCGCTCACCGGCGCCGTCTGATGCGCGTGTAGCTCCTGGGGAACGGTGCTGGGGCTGTATTGCTGGGAGTCGACGATGACGCTGGTGTAGCCGGCCGACGAGGCCTCCAAATGATGGTGATGAGGATGCTTTATTGTTCCGTTGCCGTTGCTATGGTGAACCTGAGGGTGGCCCTGCTGGTAACCGTCGTGATGCTGAAGTGCCGCGGCGTTATAGCTCTCGTTGTTGTTGAAACCGCAGTTCGGGTACATAATTACGCCGCCAGCCTCGTTCAACGTCGACGACGTCGAGTCCGGCGGCATATGATGGTGATGATGCGATGAATGGTAGCCCGACGACAGTAGAGAATTCGTCAAGTTTACATCTAGACCGTCGGTGCTACCGCAGGAACTCGAGGATGTTGAGTAAGGTCGGTTCTGTTGGCCGTTCGGAGGACTATGCTGCTGTTGCGGCGGCGGCGGCGGCGGCGGCGGCTGCTGCTGTTGCTCGAGAGTCGTCAAAGAAGTCGCACTCTGATGCAAGAGATGCTGAGAATGCTGTCGTTTCTGCTGATTGTTTTGCGGACTGTGCTGCTGATTAGTCAGGGACGAGATGTGATGCAGAAGCTGATGATGCGTATCTTGTTGATGTTGCAGGGTGTGTACTGGATCTTGGTGGAGGTCTTAAGATTACAAAATAGACGATTAAAAATTGAATAAACTGTGTAATCTTTAGTTACAAGAGTAATAAAAGATTAATGATCAAGTCTTTAATAACTCCTGATGTACATTTTTATATTACAATAATATATCGTTATATGTCTAATTGTGTATAAATTTTATACAATAATACTTCAAGTCGAATATCTTTGTGAAAAAAAAATCTTTTCTCTTCCTTTCAGAAAAAACAGCGTCCAGTGAAACGCGCCTTCATTTAATCTTTATTGTATTGTATATTCAGCATTTAATAATTTATAATTTGTAAGAAAAATATAGAAATTTAGATTTAGAAAGATATAGAAATTTACTATTATTGAATTCAAAGCCTGTTTCAGTAGATTTTTATATTTTAGGAAAGTTTCAGTTAGAAAAGTTATTTACAGTTTTAATTATAATTTAATTGTAAAATTTACAGTTTTAATTATTTCAATCTCATCGCTTATTTCTTCAAACTCAAGAACTCAATAAAAAACTCACCATTGTACTGATAGAACAAATCCGGACTGTAGTAAGAGCTGTCCTCGTGGGCACCATTCATGCTGTGCGACGCATATGGCGAGGACGACAGGTAATGGCTGTGGGTGGTCGAACCTGCCATGTACTCCGAATTGGGATAGCCGGAACTGTCCGCATATTCGGTATCAGGTGGCTCCTTGGTCCTACTACGGTAAGAAGGCGGGCTCGGGCTCTGATTGTCACCAATCGCGACGGGCGTCGACACAGGAGCGCTTGGCGGATTACCTGGACTCGAGCAGGACGACTTTTGCTCGCAGTCCAGAATCAGGCCCGTGCTCTCAGTAGCCGTCAAGACGTAGTTGACGGACACGATACAATGCGGCCGTGAGCTTCGTGAATTGTGCACGATCGTCACGTACGACTGCATCCACACCCAACCGCCGGTTTTTGTGAGAAACCTATAGTACCTCGTTGTCACCTGACCTTTGCGCAACACTGTTAACAAAGCAATGGTATCCAATTTTTAACGAAGAGTTAATCACATCGCGTTTGATGTCATAAAAATTTACGACGTATAATCTGTCGAATAACAAATTAACATTAAACAAAATTTTCTAAGACCGATATACGAAGTAAGATCAAATTCCGGCGTTAATGCTGTTATCTCTGGCGTTAGAATTAAAAATGGGTGAAAATGAAGATTATTCGAAATGGAAAAAAAAAAATTTAATAATTCAAGAAGGGCTGTGCATTTCGTTTGCAATTTCGTTTTTTTAAGAAAAATCTAAGATAACTATAGCGTCGTCGTTATTATGCAATTATGAAAAAAAAATCGAGCAAAATGACGTTTGCGATGTCGCACAATTCTCAGACGCAGACATTAGCGGCATTATGTCAGACTCCCTTCGAGTCGCGCTCGTGAAACTGCGAGTCTGTTCAAACAGTGATAGCAGTAACAGCCTCCTACCTCGCGCACACCTCTCGCTAAAACCTCCCTCCGCTTCTACCCGCTCGCCGCTCTTATCGTCACTCTCACCACTTCTCTCTCTTTCTCTCATTCTCTCTTTCGCGCGTATAGACGCGTACCCAGCAGCCGTCTCTTTTTGCCGGCGCGCTGTGGCAACGTTGTTCAATCAATAATGTACACCCTAGGTGCACGTGTCCACATACTTAGAATAAGCGCGTGCGACGGCGCCGCGGCGCGTCGAGGAGAGAGGAAAAGTGGAAAAGAGCGGAAAAATATGCTATAGCTATAGCTATCCGCGTGCGAGTGGTAAGATCAAAGGATGTTTCGTAAGGGTGTTTCGTCGCGGTGAGTTAAGCTGCGTCAGTTACTCTCAATCCACACAGAGCTTATCCTCATCGATGTATTGTGTCGACGTCGTTTGAGAGAATCCGCGCCGGACGCGTCGGTCAACGGAGAAACTATCGAAGGAAAATATTTTCCTCGAGCGTTTGTGTTTCCGCTGTTATTATTCAGATAGAAATAGCTGACCTTTAAAGCGGGAAAACACGAGCGAAAATGTAAAGGCGTAATCTGCAAAAAGCAGAGACGCGTATTATGTAAAAGGAAAAATCGAAGGAAACCCTTTTACGAATAAATTTCGACAAAGATATCCATGTTAATATCAAACGAAACATTACAGCACGTTAAAGATTACAAGATACATTTGCAATTTGTTAAATAGAAATAGAAATAGAAATGGGAAAGGGAGAATCGAATGAAAGTGTTTAAAGAAGTATAAATAAAGTGAAAATATATATACAGTTACATTAAATTGACAAAGAAAAATTAACTTATTATTCTCACTGTCACTAAATAAGACGATTAAATAAATGACAGTGAATATCAACACATGAGCGCGAGTTGGTCTAGTAGACAGCGCACCGATCTACTATGCTGAAGATGCCGGGTTGGATCCCCGACAAATCTTCAAATTTTTCACGCTCGGCTCCTCTCGGAAGGCAATGGCAAACCAGCGAGAGTATCTTGCCATGTACAGGCAGCAGGCTGGTAATCTGCTCTTGAGAAAAAAATTAAGAACTTCTCTAAGAATGGCCGTTCGGAACCAGCATTAAAACTGTAGATCCTATATGCCTGTGTATCAACCATGTTATGCGCACCGGCATACGAGAAAAATCAAAATACCTCGGAAAAGCATCATAGTGATGCAGGCCCAGGCTCATCTCGAACTATAGCGTCATTGATGATGATGATGATGATGATGAATATAAACATACTCTGGGAAAAAAAGACGGTTAAGCAACCCATTTTGGGGCCCAGGATTAGTAATCTAATTATTTGGATTGCTCGTAACTTTAATTTTACGTAACCTCGTACTTATTTGGACTAGAAATGGAAATTGGATTGGACTAGAAATTGAAAATCAAAATGATGACGTCAGAGGAATAATATCAGTTTAAAAAAATCTGAAAACTGACTTAAACTGTAAATTTCAGTTATGAGAAGACATCTCGAATCCTCCTAACACAGTTATATCATCAAAAATTTGAATTAAAACTTATCTCCTATCTGAAATACTCAGCTAAAGCATCAAGTAATCTAAACAGAAATTTGAGTTACGGCTAATCTCATTGTAAGAATATTTAAGTGAAAATGTCGGATACATTTAGCAGCGTATAATTACAGTTATTTGAGTTACAAATAACTGTAATTATATTAATCAAGTTTCTCAGTTAGCTCCGTCGTAATTCAATTACGCAAAGTCAATAATGTTAAGTTGCTTAACTATAAAAATAACGGTCAAAATTTCTCCCAGAGCATAGTGAAATACTTACGAACATGATGAGCGTATCGCAACTGCAGAACGTCCGCTCCGTGCACGTAGTGGTACAGAGTCTTCTCTATCAGGTCCGGTGGATCGTAGCCTGTTAATTGGGCCACTCTGTAACAACAAATTTTTATTTAATTTCAATATCACATTTTTTTTTTGTTCTCGTTTCAATGCAATTTTGGCATAAAGGGACGCCTATATTGTGTAACTCGCAACATCCGATATCACTCGTGCAACGCGCGTTCCAACGGAGAGATACAGTCCAAAAGACCATAGAGATAGGTCCGCTGATCGGTTTCCGCGGATCGGGCTTGTTTTCGCCGGGATTTACGGTGCGAGCGTCGCGAGTTTGCACAATCCGCGCGAGCGCCGATTCCGATCGACGGTATGTATAAAATTTCATCGCGCGCTTCTATCCGCGCTATATTTATACTGCGTCACGTGTTCGTTCTCAGTGCGATCGAGCGGGTGTGTAGGGCTCGCCGGGACCGCCGGTGGTGGATATTTATTTGCCGTGGATGGAGAGGAAAAAAAAAAGAGGATACGCGACAGAGCGCGGTAACACGAAACTGATTTTAATGGCCGTATCCCTCTCAACCGGGGGCACTGCGCGGGCCCTCCATCGAAATATTAATGGCGCAATACGACACCCAACTATAATTACATTGGAAATAAATAATCCACTGTGTCCCGGTGCTCGAGTCAACACTACTCGCTTCCTCCAGCAGCGAGTGATTAGATCCGGCCTCAGAAAAAATTTTTATTCAAAAAATATATTTTCGCTGATTTATATTGTACTATATAAACTTTATGTACAAATGGATATAATGTTATATTATATTGTGTATTTAAACTACGTATTATTGTGCATTTGTACACATCATTTTCTAGTTTATTATTTGTTTTAATTGAGAGAATTACAGGTTTAAAAGCTATTGACCAGTTTCTATTTATCTCTTTTGAAATTAATAATGTCTATTGGTAAAATCTTACCTTGCATCGAGAAATATGAGTTTCAAATCAAGTGAAGCTCGAAACATAAACATGTTGTGGTGTAGTTTTATTTCCGTTATGGAACTTGTTGGCAGTGAGTGGCCGACCGCTATGAGACCGACGTTACGGATGCATCGTCCAACACCGTTCTCATATTCGGATCCAATAGGAGCCTCCACAACGCATTTTAAATACCCAGAACAGTGTATCACCTGAAACATTGAATAAAAAAAAAATCACCGATAAGTTTCATTAAAAAAAATATGTTCAAAGCTATACAGTCTTTTATCTCTCAAATTATACAACACATTAAATTTTCGCAATTTATATCTTATAACTTTTCACACAATTTGCTACTTTATTTGAAAACTACTTTATTTTCTATTCTAAATTTTCAATACTTGGATTATTTATAGATTCGCGATGCATTTGCGACGTTGTTTCTTGTCCGAGCGCATAAAGTGTGATACTCGAGTAATTCCCTCGCGCGTCACAACTGAAGTACGGACACTCGCACGAAATAACGCCAAATTAACAATTCCTGCTTAATTGAATGACTGCTGTCGCGATGCGAAAAAAAGCCTCCCTGAACGTCACGCTCCGATCTCGAGTGCGGGCGAATTTGTGAAGCAAATAGGCTCCTTATTATGCGTTGCATATATCACCTCGTATGCAATTCCGGTGCATCGGCGCGCATCGCGGCGCGACAGGGACTCGAAGGGAAAAAGAAGAGCAGAGCCTGACATGAGGGTGGTCGTAACTACTTTTAATTTCATCCCGGTGGCGGATTCATGCGTATCCGATCGAAAATAAAACAAGTATAAGTGGCTCGAGAGGCTTTAAAATATCAAAATAAATAATAGAGAATGTAGGATGACGCGTGGCTCGGTGCTAACACGAGTGATTAGTAGCTCAAGGATTCCGAATTCATTTCCATTCTACAAACAATTTTTAGCGGGAAGTCATAAAGGATTTTTATAGATCTTAGTGACAAGGGACTGAAAGCCTTACTCGCCCATTCATTAATAGATAACTGATTATGACACTATTAATAGATAATATATAATATAATATATAAAAATATAATGTAATGTATAATAGATTGTGTAATTTATGTATCCAAGTTATCTCTCTCTCTCTCTCTCTCTCTCTCTCTCTCTCTCTCTCTCTCTCTCTCTCTCTCTGTTCTTACTCGAATTTTACGCAAACGTTAATCCGGACGTTTCCGTTCGTGTGTCGACAAAAGAAAAGCCAACTGCAATCTGCCTTTGTGCGTGTAAGTATCATAGGGGATAAGTTCATCCCCTAGCCCAAAACTCTCGTTGGATCTAACAGCACGCAGGGGTTGCATTCATGACTATCCTCGACACCAATGGGAATCTTTATGCGCGATTTCGTCGAGGGTTACCATCATCACGGTACTATGGCTTGAACGAGCTATTTGTCAAACATTTTCCTCCGCGAGAACTGCCTTCCTCGGTTAGCAAGTGCAAGGTATATCACAGGTCCCTTCACCTTCTCTCGCCATCTCCCTTCGCCTCAGAACAATAACGTCGTCGTTACTGCCCGAGCATATGTCGAAAGTTTAGCAATACCCGGGGGAGGTTAATACGGACAGTTTTACTCGATTTCGGAAAATTAAGGCACCGCCGTTCATAAATCGGGATTAGTGTCTGTACACGATTTTTCGCATTTATCGCCTTAATTTTCCGAAATCGAGTAAAACTGTCCGTATTAACCTCCCTCGGATATTGCTAAACTTTTGACATATGTTCGGGCAGTAACGACGACGTTATTGTTCTGAGGCGAAGGGAGATGGCGAGAGAAGGTGAAGGGACCTGTGATATACCTTGCACTTACTAACCGAGGAAGGTAGTTCTCGCGGAGAAAAATGTTTGACAAATAGCTCAAACCATAGTATCGTGATGATATAACATTTCTCGTTATAAAATCCCATTATATTAGTCTGAATGCAACTTATTCTTATTTATTTGTCTTAAAAGTATAATCTGAAGTCAGTTTGAGTTATAACTTGGATAATCTATTATGTATCTAAATAATTATTGTACATTATGTTATATTCTTATAGCTTGCTTAAAAAAAGAGTAGTTGAAAAAAATTCTTTCTTTTTTTTAATCTCAATTTTATCTTCCGTTAATATCAAATCTCCCTGTGTAAATTTTTACATATACATATGTGTATAATGACATGATATAATATATTATTTATTGTATGATATATGTCTATAATACTTGAAGCAATCATTTTCTTTATTTGATTCACGAATTAGGAGTTTACACACACTATTAATTAAAATATATTTAANTAATTGTAGTAATAGTAATAGTAATAAAATGGTAATAATTTTAACGTTGTAAGATAAAGATTAAATTAATGAAAATTATCACATTCTATTTTTATCATTTTTATTCATTATTTCAGAACAATATAGATATTACACCATTGTTCTATTTTTAAATACAGCTTTAGATATACGATTTTTAAAAATATTTTTAAAATATTATTTTTATTACATATTATATAATATTTAATAATACATGTATCATAAATGGAATATCAATATATGATAATATATGTTAATAATATTTTATCAATTTTTATCAATAAATCGAAATAAACAAAAATAAAAAAGAAAGAAGTATGTAAAAAAACAACATTTTTTTAAACAGATTGAATGCGGGCGTATCTTACCATCTGCTCGTTGCGTTTCCTTTCTGACTAGGATTGAACGTGACTGGAACAATTGCGTCCCTACTTAGCTGACCAGGTTTATCTAGTATTTAGCATTTATTTCTTTATGATATTTTATATGCGTATTATATTTATATATATTTTATATATGCGTATATATAATATAAGAATACTAATCACAATCATATCTTTCTTTTAATTTCTTTCCATCTGTCATAAATCTCGAATTATAAAACAGCGAAACTATATTTAATTTGCTTTTCTTTCCTCCTCTTTCTTTCTCTTTAATTTCTGAAAGAGGACTGCATTCCTATTCTTAAAACTATGTAGCTGTGCTATCCCCGAGAATGTTTATTAACATTGTTTTTATAAAAATTTATAAAATAAAAATTTATGTTATCTTGCTTACCTTGTATCCTTCGGTAACAAGACCCGCGTTCCTCTTCGCCAGAATGCACTTCATTCTTAATAGAAAGGCACGTTCCAGCTCGATCTCATCTCGCAAATTCGCTGGCGGGAATGTAAAAACTGCGAGATCCGCAGGGCTCTGCGGAAGATTCAGCACCGATTCCATCTCATTGCGATCTTCCGGATAAATGTATTCGTATATGCTATTTCCTGTTAATTCCACCTGTACATACAAACAGTTTCTGTCAATAGTTTCCGGACGGACGCGGACTTCCATTACTTGGCATAACAAAACATGCACATGATATGATAATATGAATATACACGTATAATTTTACGCGAGAAATTTAAATAAGAATTACATGCAAGATATTTTCTATTTTATAAATAATAATAATAATAATAATGACGTTAAGGAGGACTCTATGGGCTGTCCCGGAAGTAATGCTGTCGTGGTTCCCAGACCACGACCATTCTTTTTTTCAGTGTGGAGCCACGCGTCACCTCTTTCTATATTTTTTTCTATATAATTTCTCGATATTTATACGTAGTTAAACATAAATGTAATTATGTAGTTAATGTTAAATATATTTTTTCTAAAAAACTGTGAGAATTGGATTATTAATTAGTAAACTAAATGAGGGAATATCTCCTATACCTGCGACAAGCCCAAGTGCACACTAGCTGTCTCGCTAATGTACATGATTTTGCCGTGTGGGTCCACGACGAAAATGAAGCCGTCCAATGTCTGTAATCAAGAATAGTCCGTTATCAAAATATTAATTCACGACTCATGCAAATTCAATAGGTATTTTTAAACTGTTGAATTTTTTAATTTTCTACAAGCAGCAGATTGTATTTTAAATTTATATTTGCCTTATAAATCGATGAGGGCGTGAATGACACTCACTTGTAAAAGATGAGATCCCAGTTCCTTGATAGTGGTCGGTGAAGCATTATCGGGCGGTAGCGTCGCACCCCATGCGCCTCCGAGACCTGAAAAATTAATTAAATCACTCTCCTGCTTTTAATATCGAATGTAAATCTGTTTTTTTAAGGTATATTTTTTCTGTCGGTAAAATGTATCGATTATCTGACGCATACCCATCCTGTACGCAACAACTTTTACTGAATTTACATTTTCTCAAATTATCATTACAATAACAATTTTCATGAATAATTGATGTCCTATAAATGAAGGTTTTTTTTTTGTACATAGAGATAAAAAATCAAATTTATTTAATTCTAAGTTTAAGTTAAAAAATCTGAAATCTAGAAATTTTTAATGTTTATATAAACAAGAATGAGATGAAAAACATAAAGCTAAATTAATATTCCGACTTTTTCTTGTCTTCTGTTTGATATGAATATTGTCATGTGGCGACGTTTCATGTATTACAGGTAATTATATTTATAAACATGTATATCTACATGTTAATTATAATTATTAACTGCGTTACGCGCAGTTCAATAGAAGCGTTTTCTGTTGTAAGATATTGCCAATTTTGTTTGTGGAAATCAAGTTAACTTGTTAAAATGACTATGCTATCCAAATTACAATAATTAATCGTAAACAGCCGCAAATCGTGCCTCTTTTTACCTTTTGCCGGTTGTTCTAGGGCTAGTATGAATTTAGCAACCGGACTCTTACGCGCAAAGGGCAAATAGTATCGGATGAGATGGATGTGATTGCGCACTTAATGCATTGTTAGTCCCCAACGCTTTGTAAGCAAAGCATGGGGGCCGTTATAGTGTTACAATGGCCTCCCCAAGTTCGATTCCCCCTTTCACGACATCGGCGAATTGAATTTCAAGTGGCTGCATCCCTCTAGAACGACCGTCCCGTCTTTATTCTCGAGGAAAAAGAGACACGACGTCCTCACGACGACGCTTTTAAGGGCGTTTCTTCGCACATTTTGTCGAAAAGCGAGCGTAAAATTTCTCAAGAGACCGATCGCCGTCGATTATTATCGCAAGATTAATCTTCTATAATCAAAAACTGTCGGAACTAAATCAGTATTAAATGAAACACATTGCAATATCGCTAAACTTCTCGTCTATAATTTACTAATTGCAAAATGATTTCTATAGTAATTTTTAAAAGTAAAGTCGATATTACGTCAAATCCTGATAAATCTATTTTTAACGCTCCTTCATGCTCTGTCCTATATTTCGTATTTGTTATATCGGATTCCAATGTAATATAAAATTCTTGATGTAACGCGGCGATAGTGAAGGATCTTGAATCGGGATTCTTTCTTTCTTCGAGACGGATTGAGCTGTCTATCAAACGTGCACCGTTATACATTGATATAATAATAACAATGAAGATTGTAAAATCTGACACGTGTCGTGTATTGAAACATCATGATCGACGATTCTTCCAAGGAATGTGTCAGATAATCAAACTCGACAGAAATGTACTCTAGAGCACATGACATCTAAAATGTCGTACACACGTGACATAAGTAATTCCGCTGACATTTACTTGACGTGATGATATTAGAGCAAAAATAATTTGTTATTAAATTCGACTTCTTCTAATTTTGTCACATATACCTTTCAATAATTCAAAAGCCGTTTTCTTAATCTCCTAATCTTTTAGTTTTTGACGGTTAATATGCCCCGAATAATATTTAAAAAAAATAGAACGTTGCAGAAAGAAAATAGAAAGTTGCAACAATATAAAAGATCCGATTATAATAAATAAAAGCAAAGATATATTTTCCTTACCATGAGGAAAGACGGCTCTCATCTTTAAATAGCTAGTGGTCAGTCTGATAATGCTGGCCTTGTCCAATTGCGTCGTAATGGCGGCTGGAAGTGGCAACAGCTTTGCCAGCTCTAAAAACTCTTGATTTTCTTTCACGCGGCGCGACCGCGCTGCATTTTTGCTTTTTTCCTTCATGGCGATTTCCTGCCGGACAATTTCCAGACCGCCGGACGTGATAGAGTTAGCGTTGCCGTTCAAATTATTATTGTGCGAGCTCAGATCCAGTGTGTCTGAGGAAGGGCTGCTGTCTGCAAGTAAAAGAATAATTTTCATTAAACATGTGTATTCAACAAAAATTTATAATTTTATTAGGATTTTATTAGCGTAATTGTTATAACTCTCATATAGAAATAGATAAGTAAACAATTTATTTTAGTTTGCTCAGCAACACTAAAATTCTTAAAACTCTGTTTTAAAATTTAATTACAATTGTAATTAAATTTTTAATTAATTTTAATTTGTACATTATAACTTTAGTTTGTTATTTATTGACAATCTGCTAAGAATTTCAGACTTTTGAATTTCTAAAATTAAAAGAATACATTACTTTTATCCAAAAAAAATATATATATATATTTGCGCGTAACGCAGTTAATAATTATAATTAACATGTAGATATACATGATTATAAATATAATTACCTGTAATAAATGAAACGTTGCCATGACAATATTCATATCAAACAGAAGATAAGAAAAAGTTGGAGTATTATGGCGTTTTCCATTGGAAAAAACTCGCTTGCACTAACAGCACTGAGTGTTTGAGGTATATTTTATTGGTAGTTTTAGTAAGCATGTTCTGAGTGCTGGGGGTCCATTATGTATTTTTTAAAAGAGTGAAAATGTGAAAAATGTGCAGATTTACTAGGCTTTGTAATTTCATTGATCAACACCTAATAAATTTGCTCACTTTTCACATTTTCACTCTTTTAAAAGATACATAATCGACGACCCCCAGCACTCAGAACATGCTTACTAAAACTACCAATAAGATATACCTCAAGCACTCAGTGCTGTCAGTGCAAGCGAGTTTTTTCCAATGGAAAACGTCATTAGTTTAGTTTTATGTTTTTCATCTCATTCTTATTTATATAAACATTAAAAATTTCTTAAATAAAAAAGAACAATAGAGTTCGAAAGGGTTATAAATTATGTTTTATGTTTTAAATCGACAGCTGAAGTGAATTCCTCAAGTGCTCTCCAACACGCGCGGTCGATGCGAAAAGGATTTTGACCGCGGCGTCGTTCGCGAGTGATACGGCGTGAATGCCGCGTAACGACGATGTCGAAGCTCCTCGTTATAAGAAACGAAAGCAAAGGGAGCAAACCATCATTAAAGTGCCGGCGAGAGAGCAACCTAACGATGTAGCTACCCGGACTTCTCTCGAATGGAAATTCGCTTGAATAATGCATTTTTTTTTGTCGCTCTATCTCTGCATTCGGCGACAGTTTCGAGCGACACGCGCGAACGTGTATGTGTGTGTAAGAAAAATTAAATTGTACATAAGTGAAAAAGGGCTGAAAAAATATTGAAGATTTATTAAACATAAGTTCAAGCTCCACGTTCGCCATAATCGCAACTTCTCATAATCGTTAATGTTTGCCGGAAATGCTAACATAACTTTTTAACTGTATGCCTTTTAATTCATATACGTCTTCTATTAAATTCATATAAGTAAAAGATTTAATAATTGTAATCTTCTATTGAAGTTATAATAAAAAATTTAATAATCAAACTGCGCCTTTTTGGTACAATTAATTGTATTAATTAATAGTAATATATTAAGTATACAGTAAATTTAATCAATTTTATTTTTTTAATTTTATTCGGTCACATTTAATTATTTTTCGCAGTCTATAAATTCTATTTTCTTTATATTTTGAAATATAAAGTGCGTATTCATTTCAATATACAATTTAAAGTTTTCAAAGAGAACCTGACGTTACATTCTTGATGAAAATTGAAGGAAGATTACTCGTAATTCCTCGATGTTGTCGTGCGTGTATACGCACATCGTTCTTAAGGATAGAACTTAATACGTCAAGAGTGGCATTAAGGGTTTACGCGATCGGGGGGAAGGCTATAAGCATGCGCGATCTACATACATGCGTGCATGTAAAATCGATGCAGCAATAACGTGATTCGCGAATTGCCCAGACGACAGCATAAAATAGTCGTATTATCAGCGTAAATCTGGCTGAATTAACTTAACTTGCGCTACTTACTTAACGGCTGACTACGCAAAGTTCGAGCTCCACGCCCTTCATAATCGCAATGTAATATCCTGGTAATATCGATAATCGGTTGGAAAATATAAACATTCGCACATATCTTAAAATTATCACACTTTTCTCACAATTCTGAATTGCTTCCCATTTGCCTATATCCGCCACCTAGCTTTACTGATAAATATCAATTATTATTAAATATTGTCGCTGGAAAATATTATATCCTCTTATATTATGAAATTTATATAATATGCGAACTATTTCTTATTACTGAAGCGATGTAAATAATGTCTTCGTTACTGATGTATCAGACAATGCTCTAAAAAATTTCATACAACTTTTTACGCTTCATACAAATCGCCGTGAATAACTGGGAGAGTATTGGCCCCGTAGAGATCGGAATTTTGCAGGCGCAATTATTTGTCTTGCAATATTGGCGGTCGTGACTTTATTTCGAAATCACGTTCGAAGCTTCCAAGCCGAATTACATTTTTCCCAGATGAAATAGAACCGTCTCTATGGACACATCACATATAATCCGTAAAATTGAGACTACGAATATTTTTTTTAATTTCCTACAACTTTGCGGGCACGTGACAAATTTCAAAAGTGTAAATTAGCAAAAAAAACTTACACTCGAAGAGCTTGTACCGTCACGTTACGTAATTTTGCAAGAACTTATATTTATTTAGTAAAACTATAGCGTTTGCAGTTTTGTTATACATACACAAAAACTAAAAAAATATACAATTAATTTTTATAAAATAGTCAAAAAGTTTTTTAATATTTCCTAGAATTTGTGCATTAATCTAATTTTTCACATAAATATAAAGTCATAAAAGTTAAAAAAGAACAAAAGGAAAGAACATTTTTAATCAACAAAATTTTTTCAGAATTAAAAAACTTACAATTACAAAAATTATTTTATGTATTTAAAAAAATATTTTTTTAAATTTATAAATGTTCTTAAATTCAACAAATATTTCTTTTACTTGAGAAAAATAATTCAAAGAAATATGCTTTTTATTTGTACAAATATTTTTCTCAGTGTATAAAAATAAGGAAATACAAATTTAACTCAATAAGGTAGAACTCAAAAACATTTTTTTTATGAAAAAAAATAGAAAATTGAGTAAAAGAAGGCGTAGGAATCAAAGCAGAATATCATATAATTTTCAATAATTTCTAAAAAAATCTATTTTTCTTAATGCATGCCATGTGTTTTAAGCGTCGCACAAAATGGTGTTAGGGATATTCTAACATAAATACATAAATGAGCATGGATTTTTCTCCGTATTTGAAAAATCCATGCTTAAACATTCGTTAAACGGAAACATATGTAACCTATACAAATTCAAACAGATTTCGATAGAAAAGTCAAAATTTTGACTTATTGTGTAACAGTGATTAAAAATAAAGTAAAATATTTAATGCAACCAAATGAAAGTAAAAACCTCGCCCTTAAAAATGACTCTATAACAATTATTGTATATTTTTTTCATAAAATTTATAATAGCTCAAAAATTGAAGTTTCTCCTAAATATTGTGAAATTTTCAACTTTTAATTTTCAACATCACGAGCGCGAACTTCTATGTATGTTATCTAATTTGTGTGTATGTTCTATATATGTTATCTAATTATTATTTGATTAATTATATGATTAATCTGACACAAGATGCGCTAAATCCGACCACCAATCTCCGCGTCGGATAATGGTCATGCTGACAGTAATTGCACAAAAATATATGGGTAACTTCAAAACGCCATAACTCCGTGAAAAAAATCGTACGACATTGAATTTTTTTTTAATTTACGCGGAAAAGTCCAAATTGTTCGATAGTTGTAATAACATTTGCGAAAAAAATTTATTCCAATACGTAGAGTGCGTCAAACTATACAATTTTTTGGGAAATAAAACACGTCCTTACTTATGAAGAGATGGCTTGAAGGGAGAAAGATTAAAGTAGAGACTTTAAGTTTTAAAACAAAAAAAAATTTTGTTCGGATACGATCACTTTTGACAGAGTTATGCTTATTTGAAATCATGCAAAATTTTGACATGAAATTACTCGTGCCATAATTTTGATCGCCAGTGTACTGATGTGTGGACAAAATTTGTATATAAATTTGTATAATTAGATATGATAGCATTTTTATATAATGCTATATAAGAAATTTTTTACCGATTGATCCGTGTCCATAATTTTGCAGCGGTGCCATGCTACACACTTCTCTTTCGTTGAACTGAACTACGACACTAGGCTTTTCCGATGGAATAGGTAAATTGTGAGAAGCCTCCTCCTACGTTCAGTTTAAGCTCCACCCTTAGCAGGGTCAGACGGGGGAGAAATCCTCCAGGATGGGGCACGCACGAACATAAATGCGCACATCCCGAAAGAGTAGCTAAAGTCCGAAGGGCAATAATAACGAAACGTTCTTATTGTCGAAACCAAAGATTTATGATAAATGTTACTTCTTTCAACAGTACTTTGAAAAAGTTTTAAGTTTCCATGCGAAGAAAAATCCACGCTAATATTTTATTTTTTTGTATATGTATATAAAAAACTTTTATACATATATGTATACACATACATATAATATATTAAAGGCTTTTCGACATGATATAAAAAAGTTCAATTCCATTATTCCGTTTTCGAGTACTTTCCGAGTTACGAGGCTTAGAAATTGCAATACTTGCGCAATACGTGCAGGCGTGCACGCGTAGTACGGGGTCTTCGCGTTTTATAATTCGAAGTTCATAACTCGAAAAGTACTCAACGAAAAAAATACTTTATTACAATGTCTTGAAAAGCTCTCGAAGTCAGTTACAAGAATACGCAATAAGATTAAATAAAATAAATAAATAAGTTTATTTATCTCGTTCAGCGATGTCTGTGAAGCTGCGCATCATTTCGTGAAACTTTATTCGGGTAACTTATTCAACAGGTAATAAGAAAGAAATATTACTGCCTATAACAGAAAAACTGTACAAGTTATTAGTGAATTCTTTGAATGGAAAGTGCAAAATACTTAAATCATTAAAAGTAACATTTAAAAACTTTTTGAGCTGTGAAACCAATTCTGGCTAACTGCCTATACCTGTCACTGGCCATTTGGTCAACACGTGTAAACGTGAAAGTAAACACGGAACAGACACCTTGCATTCTATTTTTTCTTTAATGTGGAAGAATCATAATAGGATACACTTGGTCCGGGTAAAACTCTATGTATCAAACATATGGGTAAAACATATGTATCAAAAAAACTCGTGTATTAGGTTGGAAAGAAAGTAATGTACCGCATAGTTAAATGACGCTAATAGCGAAACGGCTAATTGAATCGAGTTGAAACTTGTCATAATAATTATATTGACTGTACTATTTCTGTACGCGTACTGACAGTTGGCTATTATTGTTAGAAGCGATAATTCAATACGTTCAATGAAGTTCGAAAAGACGCACATCCGACACTGCAGTCTTCTTCATTATTTTCGCGCTGGAAAAAGTGTAGCCGGGACAAAGAGAATTGTGTGCGAGGTCGAAGGGAAACACGCAGTAACAGAATTTGCAAGTTCTGATTTAGTCGCTTCAAAGCCGAAGATTTCGACTTGAACGACAAATCACGCTCCGGATGGCCACAAGAAGGAGGTGCTACACTATGAGCTGCTCAAACCCAATGAAACAGTTACAGCAAATCGTTACGCAAGTCAACTCAACCGTTTAAGCCGCGAAATAGTCAGAAAAAAGCCTTAGGCAAAGACGACGCAAAATGATATTGCTGCACGACAACGCTCGACCGCATGTGGCTTTGGTGACCCGACAAACACTAATTTTGCCGAGTGCACCCGGCGTACACTCCAGACATTGTCCCTTCCGACCACCACATGTTCCGGTCAATGCAGCACAGTTTAGAAGACAGACGGATTTAAAACAAAGGCCGAAGTCCGAAAATGGATCGACGACTGGATCGCCTCCAAGGACGAATCCTTTTTCTGTGGAATACATATGCTGCCCGAAAGATGGGCGAAGGTTGTAGAAAGCAAAGAAAATTATTTTGATTAAAATACGTTTATCCGTTTAAAATTATAATAAATTAAAATTGACTGAAAAAAGTACATTACTTTCTTTCGAACCTAATATATTTCAGGCATCAAGTAACTCGTTTATTCTACTTTTGGTTTATAAAAAAAAAATAGAATGCAAAATGGAATGTCTGTTGCTTCATGTGTCTCGTAAGGAGACATGGACAAGGGACATAAGAAGACAAGGCTGGGAACATCTTATTGATGTAGGTCAAATCTAATGACTCTCATCTGGAGATCTCATGTGGATTTTTCTGTTGTCAAAAAAATAGAAAGTTACAAGGTGTCTCTTCCGAGTTTGATATCGAAATGCATGCTTTGAAGGCTTATCTTTCACATCAGCAAATCATATTCTTTCAAAAAATGTTTTTCCTTCAAATCTATTATCAATCTATATCAATATTATTAAATCTATTATCAATCAAAGTTTGCAGTTTTTTCAAATTCTTTTTTTCCACTGTTTAGTACACATCAAAACTCGTTTATTCCGTACCATATTGTTCTCATTATAATTTTACTTTTCCGTAAGGCAATTATTTGTTAGGTTTTTGTACAAAGTAATATGTGAAAAAAATGAGACATTTTTCACTTTATTCTAAAATAAGTAGAGGGAGAGAAGACTGCGACTAAAAGTAATAGGAATAAGTAGTAATACGGCCAAACTAATCATTACTCAAATCATTAAAAATGACATCTAAAAACTTTTTGAGCTGTGACACCAAATTAAAGATATGTTCTTTTCCCACAAAATAGCAAAAGTGCAATAAACGAGTTTTAATTTGATACCCCACACATGTCCTGGCCTACTCTCTAATTCTATGAAGGTGCACCTATGAAGGTGACGGGAACTGCGACAGCATTATTTCCGAGATATCCCCGAACTCAAGGTCCATCTGGCTAACTGTCCCAGCCGGGGACTCTTCACAGGCAGAAACCTCGACGCCGCCGAGGCACATTTGTTTCCGTTTTTGTCTGAAGGAGTGCTGAACCTTTCTCCTTTCATACACACTCGCTACACAGTCTATTCTGTCGCGAAACATTTTATCGTATGCAATATGATATAACATAATATTGAGAATTATACGAACGTGCTTGTGCATTCTGCACAAATTAAAAAACAATTTCTTGTGGAAGATAATTATGGGCATCATCATTTTTTCTTTTCTCAGTTCATTAGCTATTCATACGTGAGGAATTTTTTCCAGAGAGAACTTTTTCTCTATTTCGATATATACAACAGTATTGGTAATCGTTATTGAATATAATACCGTTTCATATAGGAGAAATATTCGGCACTTCGGGCGACATATATAGCACAATCGACGTATCTAGATAATTGCACGTCATTCTTCCCGCATCGTCACTCCTCAGTTTCTCTTTTGTACGAGCAAAAAGGCCGGGATTTATCCGGGCGAGCGCCAGGTGAATCCATGAGATTAGAAGAAAGATCCGTTAATTGGACGACGGGGGCAGATACCGGTGGCCGCAAATTGGATTGCCTCATCCTCTCTTGCCGCGACGCTTACTTACTATACCGTGGATATCGATTATAGTCGTAATAGTATGTAATAGCTGTAAAAATTTGCGAACGGACGGCAACTTTTTTTTATAAATGAAGAACAACGAGTGAATGCATTATCGGGAAGCGATATAACTTCTGATAATAAATCAGAAGTTGCAGCATTGCGATTCTCTTTGTGCGCATTGTGAAAATTTTATCGTGCCGTGCAACGCGAAATTTAATAACGCGTTGAACGCTAAAGCAAGAAAAAAGTCAGTCATAAATCTCGCAAAAATGTTAGCGCAGTAAATTGTTAAAAGTGGAGAAAGAAAGAGAGAGCCCCGCCGTAACTTGTTATTTTTATTGTAGCATTTCCTATGCGAGAAGGGAAGTAAATGGCGACGGCGCGACCGGCGGGCTCGCACATTATGCAGATCATGCAGAATGTCCGTGCTATCGTGTCAATTCAGAGGCTTTATGCTAGCTTTATTTTTATAAATAATTTTGTAGTTCTTGATAGATTAAACAAATAGTTTGAAAAAAATAAATGATAAATCATGTATGATTTTCATATTTTCATTACTTTACATTTAATAGAATTAAATTCAAAAAAATTTCTTAAAAAAAAATAAAGCAAAAGAAGCCTTAGTGCAAACTATCAAATTCATGCAGCGTCGACAAACTATATTGCTACGTTCAGAACTACACAAAAAAAATTTTAGAGTCCTCAGAACTGTCGAAAATCAGATAGCGGTATCTGCACCTTCATTTCTATAAAGATCATTTTTTGTGCCATAAAATATATTTAAAATTGAAATAACATTGCCAAAATTCTTTCTAGAATTATAAATCTTTTTAAATCTTAACAAGACCCTAATCTTGTCGGAAGATCGCCGGGGATTTCCGGCAAGCGGGCTGGAGAACACCCCGAGCGTCCATGCACGTCAGGGTAGTTTTCGCGCAAATACGCGCGCGAGAGAGATGATATCCATGTACGCGCGCGAAACAGGCGGAGATAATATTTGCCAGGATTTGCACGCGTGCCCAGCCGGTCGGCCGTTATTTTCGTATTGTAATGCCGTCGCGTCCTACCCTTTCGCCGCCGCGCGGGATCCGCGTATCCGTGAGAAATGACACATCCGCAAGCGCGGGTCCCGCGACGCCGCGCCGCGCCGCGCCGCGCCGCGCCGCGCCGCGCCGCGCCGTGTCTCTATTCGGTGCGCGGGCCAGGGTAAATAGGTATTATGTTCCCCACGTCGGAATCGCGCTGGTGTTATCCGAATTAGAGAGACTACGTGCTTGCCACGCGCTGTTAGCCGGCGCTCCGTAAATTCCCATTACGCGACGCGCGTTCGATCAACCTCTACCCTACATTCTCCCTGGTTTTTAAATATTTTTAAATATTTTTAAAATTCATTTTCAAGATAAATCCAGCGGCGCGTAGCTGATTGGTTCGCGCGCGTACACTGATATTATCTCTCTTGCGCGCGTATTTGCGCGAAAACTATCTTGCACGAACGCTCATGGCATCGAGCGTGTAACTTTTCCATACGACAGAAACGTGAAAAGTGAAGAATTTCACGTAAACGCACGATTCCATTGGCTGGAATCCTAGAGTTCACGCGAAACTTTTCACTTTTCACGTTTCGAAAATAACGTCATCGCCATTTCGCTCACAGAGAAATCTCCGGCGATTTTCCGACAAGGTTCTTATCAAACTTAAAAAGATTTATAATTCTAGATTAGTTCTAAAAAGAGTTCCGGTGACAAACAATGTTATTTTAATTTTTAAATATGTTTATGGCATAAAAAATTATCTTGATTTATTTATCTTATATGCAATATTTCCTCAATAAAAAAAAATATTTGAAAAACGCCGTCAAAGCCAAGACTTGCGAGTCGCACATTTATTATTCTTCTTGCATTGAAACGCGTCGCGCTGTTCCACTGGGTGGCCATTTTAAAGAACGATTCTAGATGTCTGGACGAGTTGGTAGAGCAAGAGCTACCCCATCCTAACGAAACAGAGAGAACACAAGCAGCGGAGCAACCCCCATGGAATCAAATAGGGGAAACTCTGGTCCTTTCATACAGACGCACAGCCCGCCCTTAAACTAAGTCAATTTAGTTTTGACATTAAGTGTGACTGATCGGCCAGGCATCCAGAATGGTTCTTTAAAATGGCTACCCAGTGGAAGCGCGACGCGTTTTAATGCAAGAAGAACAATAAATGTGCGACTGATAATTCTTGGCTTTGACCGGTGTTTTTAAAATATTGTTTTGGTTGAAAAAAATATTGAATATAAGACAAATAATATTTATTAAAGTAAAACACAATGTCTTGGAGGAGTCTCTTTCTTTTTTTTCTTTCTCTGTTGAATTTTCTTTCGAATATATTTTTTCCTTGGATAACCAATTTGAAATTGATTATTCTTAATCAAAATTTTAATTATTTGTTAAATTCTTAAATACACGTGCGTTCGTTACGCGTTCAGGCGTTTATAAAATACATTCAACAATATTGTTATGGAGATGTAAATTCGTATTTCAATTATTCATTGTGAGAAATTTTTTTCCTTACAACTTGTCTCTTTCGAGCTTGGATTAGTTATAGGGTGAAAGGAATCATTCTGTCTTGCCGGTGCGCAAAGAAACACGGAATGTTCAGATTTTACGGCCCAAATCCGTGAAATAAAAATCGTTAACCGTTAATGTCGCCGGGCGAAGCTACGACCTACAGCAACTTTTAAACGCGTTAAAATGCGTAGGCACACACGACGCTATTGTGTCGCACAATCGCTGAATGGATTTCAGCCGATCAGGGATGATGAATCGTCTCGCGGCACCCTTGTCTTTTTGTCGGATTCCCGAGACAACAGACAGGACGGTGCGAGGGTGTAATGGCAATACCCGGGAAATATCTCGGATAGCTGGCATTGCCGATGCGAGAATGGACGACGCCATAGTCGAAAGTGTAGGTGAGACCAAGGATAAGCCCTGGTGGAGTTGCAAGCTCCTGCAACTCCAGTAGCATTGCATTCAACCAGTCACGTATAAAACCGATCAGGGCAGGGTCCCTGCTGCGCCAGTAGCTAATTGAAGACAAGATATATAATTTTTTGTTTAAATTTATCTTTTTGGAGAAATGCACTTGTGCGTTTCAAATCGCTCTACAGTTATTTTACATATGTATGTTTGAGAAATTCTTTATTGTTTGTTAAATAATACATCTTTTTAGTTGTTTCTATTGTATTCTTAAAATATGCCATATTGTACAACACTTTTCAAATTGATTTATGCAATGTAAAATCGAACAAGTGTAATATACATATGTATATATTTATTTTTTCTGAGTAAACTTCAAATTTTATGAATTGTCGTTTACTTTTCAATGTCTCAGTTCAAGAGTGAATTTCTATTTGTAACTATGCACTTGTTCAATGAGTTCGAAAAAATAATTTTATATACATATACGATTACTAGCATAAATAACTGCAAGAATATATATATATATATATATATATATATATATATATATATATATATATATATATATATATATATATATATATATATATTTTTACAAATTCTTTATTCATCAATGAACATATCCCGTTAATTTATTCTTCAATCTGTTATCGTGATATTTGTGGATATCGTGGATTTAAACAAACAGTTCGCCAAAATTAACAATCTAACTGAAATTCTTTATTGCAATTTACGAAATTCCTTTACGAATTCGTAGCCCGTTCTAAAATTCGTCTCAATTTGACTAATATGTTTAAAAAAAAATCTAGACTGAATTTGTTTTAATATTGCTAAATATTCCACAGTATTAAGACATTTTATAAAAAAAAAAAATAATATATATGTGTAAGCTATTTCGATGTACAATGCTGTCTTGGCCTCGTTAACCCCATTTTGATTTCTACGTCGACATCAATGACATAAGATCACCGGGACAGCGGCCCAAATTATTAGCATACTGCGTGTCCCGGCATACAGCACGAAGTTTATGCCGAAAACACGCCACGCCGTTAGCCATCATAGCTGTCGCGCTAAAAGAACAAACAACCGAATCGCCAGATTTCATCCCCCGTCGTCGACTCGATCGAGCGAGTGGGATATCCGATTTGTCGTTGGTTGTACGACAATATGGAGTCCTCGCATCAGCTTTAAGGAATGCGCTGACATTTATATTAATATATAAATATTTTTTTCAAAAGTATACGACCACTGCACTTTGTATTATTTGGATAATTAATTATTCATTCAACGGGCGAACAACAGAAACTATGATCACAATTCGTAATTGTGCTAATCGAAATTGGAGAGTTGTTATCAAATTGAAGAATAATTATTACTAAACACTGACCGATTTGTAGACTGAGGAATATTTCATTCATTAATTTCAGGCTCGAGAAAGATTTTAAATTATTAATAGTTACTTTTCGACGGATAACGCTTTAAGTAATAAGACAACAAATTTCTATTCCTCCATTAATTTTGTGTAGTAAATTTTACTTTAATAGAATTTTAATCTCAGATTTAATTCTCGAGATAGTTAACGTTGAATGTTAAGGAGATGCGAATAAGATCATCACAGTTAATTACATTCTTACGAGAGAAAAATCAAACTCCATGATTGAGGAACATATAATTGCAAAAGGAACGCGCGAGTTCTCCTTTGTAGGGCCTCTGCTGATAGGGGCCCTTCAATTCACTACTTTCTCACAGACAACTGTTGAAGATATCAAATGAAACGATTCGCGACGTATACGCCGATAATTCTATTCTTGTCGCATGGAGCATTCATTAATAGTCAGCTAGATAGTAAGAAAAATCTTGATTTTGACATTTAGAAAATAACTTATGTAAATATCATTTTTTCACTTGATAAGAAAAAAGAAAAATATCCCTCAAACGATCCGATTCGTTGCTGTATCCACTCTGTAGTCGTGGCTGACAACACCGGGTCCGTCGTCTGTTGGGATCATACGTGGTCAGCACAATGCAAGAAAAACACGGCGAGTCGCCCGAGATGAACTTGGTTCCTGGTATCGCCGAGTGTCGGGCGCACTCCACGCGCGAGTACACGCGAGTGCAACTCGAATACAGACGGAATTATCTGTCTGAGGAATGCGCCGTGCGACAAGAACGATAGAATTATCAGCGTATATATCGCGAATCGTCATCTGATATACTCAACAGTTGTCTGTGAGAAAGTAGTGAATTGAAGGAGTCCCTATCAGCAGAGGCCCTAAAAAAGGAGAACTCGCGCGTTCCTTTTGCAATTATATGTTTCTCAATCATGAAATTCGGTTTTTCTCTCGTAAGAATGTAGCTGGTGATCTTATTCGCATCTCCTTAACACTCAACGCTAACTATCTCGGGAATTAAATCTGAGATTAAAATTCTATTAAAGTAAAATCCTTAATTTTGAGTTATAAATCTTAAACATTGCAAAAGAGCCACGTGAGTAGAGGGTGATTTATTATTAACATTGCTATGGCGCTTCCACAACTCGACATTTTCTGCATCTCAGCATTTCTCTCATTTGCGTCTCGAATTATAATTTTCTCGCGTGGAGGATCGGCTTCGGAGATCGGCAACGTCGCGGTGCTTTGCACGTGTTGCACTCCGACACGTAGACGGTACAATGTACCCGAGAGAACTTCCTCCTGCCCTCCACATCATATATATTTTTTTTCTCACTCCAACGTGCGCTCCACTTAGAGTTACAATGTTGCCTGCGAACCGGCAAACACCGTCTCGCGAAGCTGACGCGACGTGAGCGGCGCGCGTGCAACCCGCAATTCTACACGCGCACTCGAATTTCCACGCGTCTTTCGTACACGCCGTCTCGCGCGACAAAGCCGCTCTCACGCAAAACGTGCGAAGGCCCGAAGAAAGAAAATAAAGCGCGGCTCGCGTCAACGCGCTTGAAAATCGACGACGCGTGACGCGAAGTTGCACAGCCGCGGTGGCGGCTAATTAAATCTGCACGAACATTGAGGCAAGAAAGGGGAATTTTTTACAACAACGAATGTATCACCTGATAAATTAGTTTCTTTCGAAGAAAACCTTCCGTGTAAAGTGTCTTTTCTGAATTCAAGGATGCCCTGTGTGAACATATGTATATAATATATAAAATAAAATCAAACATCACACATACACACACAGTTCCACCGTTTCGATAATTGATAATTTTATGCGTTCTCTTATGACCACCAAAGTGAATTTTACAAATTGAAAACCGCATATAACAGAAATAAAACAAAATTAATCACACAATTACGCAATTTTTTATTTCATTAAAATTTTCGTTTCAAAAATTTTATTAATAAGAACAACATGCATGACACTGCAAGAGTGGATTTGCAAAGTTCCGAAAAGTCATAATTCCGAAAATTGAAAACTAACAATAAGACAATGTGAAAATTACAATTCTTAAAGTGGTGCTGTAGGCGACGGCGGTATGAATTGAAATGAAAGTATAGACATTAATATGTGTCTTCTGATTTTGTAAAAGAATTTCCAAATCTATAAAAGTAATACGAAGAAATCTTTTTACAAAAATTCAGTATCACGGACGGTATTGCCTTAAGTATAAGAAATGAGACAATGTACTGAAAATATTCAGGATACTGGCGTCCAAACACAAGCTCGAATTCGTGATCAATACAACGCCATACAATGCGATACGACGCGATTTCTCGAGTCAGAGCTCGACACAAAGTGCCAATCGAAAGATATTCGTTTGTTATGACGTTTAGTTAAAAATTAAACATGGCGCGAGGCCGTTTAACGATTTGGTACGGCTGTTGCCTCCTTGGCCTGTTACAGCGCACGATTCTCACGTTACAGCGTCGCGATACTGGCGTCTAAACACAGGCTCGAATTCATGATCAATACGCGACCTATCAGCCATGGCGCTCCCTCGCTCTCTCCCGTTTCAAAATGCAACAAAATACGCTTAGTTGCACGCTCGTATCAATCTACAAGGCAACTTATTCAAGGTTAAAGGGTTGTTATTCCATGTAAATCTTTTTTTTTTTACTTGCGATAGTAGGATGCGATAGCGCAGACTCCTGAAGAAAATGTACCGCAGTTTGAAGAATGAGATAATGTCCTGAAAATATTTTTCAAAAGAATACGCTATTTAATGTGCTTTTCGAAAGATTTTTGACAGTGAAAAAAATAATCGTTTCGGAAACGTACGCGTTGCGATCTGTTCCGTACTTCAGTCCTTACAGATTTTACGGACAATTGCAGCTCATCGACGAAAGTTCCGGGTGACAATTAGCGTAACGAGGAGACCTGCTGTCTTTTATTACCCGCCGGAAATTCTAGCCCTATGTTCGAGGGTGAAGCTCTGCGCTCGAGGGAAGAAGTCGCGCCCGCGTACCCCTGGTAATAATAAATGCATGATTCTTCGATTAATAATACAAGTTTACTATAAAATAACTTTACATTATAATATTGCTCGTAAAAATACTGTTCGATTTATGTATTTTCTATTTAAATACAGATAGGAACAGAAAAACGAGTATGACTTTAAATGCGCCCGCGATAAAATTGGTAAGGGATCGAAATCCTGGATGTAACGACGTTCAGATTTCTCCATAACTAATTTGCGTGCAATTGTCGCGAATGATTTGTATACAGTGAGAGCCGGACAGCGAAAATATTGATATCTAAATATTGATATATGCCTTTTCTCTCTTAAGAAGAAACATGAATTTTCAGTACCTATATATTGACACTTTATGGAAGATAACAATTAATATCCGACCATCAATCGATCTTCATTGTTTTCCCATTGTTCGAAAAACTCGCGTGTACGTGTAGGAACATACGAGCAGCTTTTGCGGCATATTATGCTTCGCAAAGGACGAACGCGTGACATCATTCGCGGCAGTATGTACGTGCCCAAGTGGAAAACATCCGCGGCACCAATTATCCATTTTTGCACGGAATTATCGCCGGCGACCGAGATAAAGCTGTCCGGCTCGCACTGTATACAAATCATTCGCGACAATTGCACGCAAGTTAGTCGCGGCGAAGTCTGAGAATTCGTAAACGCCGTCACGTCCGGGATTTCGATCTTACCGATTTTATCGCGCGCGCATTTAAAGCCACACTCATTTCTCTGTTCCTGTATTTAAACAAGAAAAAAAATTAATCGGGCAGTATTTTTACGAGCAATATTTTTCCTAGAATCTCCATAATCATACGTGTTGAGTAATTTTTTAGTAACTCCTGAAAACAACTGATCATATAATTAGTATGGAAATAAATACATTAATTTTTTACTACTGTGAGGAATTAATATTAAAAAAATATGCATGAAATAATGATTATTGAAATGATTTTTTATTGAGAGTCGACGAATAAAACGCGACAACGGGTCAACGGGTTGCGGGCGAAATATCGCGACGAAATATTGCGGGGCCACGCAAGAGCGTGACATCGCGGGAAGAAATCCTTCGAGAGGACACGCGGTGCGTATGAACACCGTCACGCCCTTACGACGAAGGGAATGAACGCAGAAAACGTAAAAAGACCGTCCGTGATGCCCGTGACGTCAACGAATCAGCAGGCACAAGTCGGGTCAGCTGGCCGAAAGCCAAGCTGTAAAATAATGGCGCGTTAGTCCCGGTCCTAATCGCCAGATCGACGTGCCTTAAATTACGGCCTAATAACGTTTGTAATAAACGCGAGTGGAAACGCATGCATCTCGCGCGTCGGCATTTTTTAGTCCCGTCTGATTTCCCGATATTCGATACGCGGCTCCGTTCGCGCGACGTTATTATTCCCAGCTGTAATATCCGTGAAATCTCGGTTCCTACAATACAAGCGAATATTTTATTAATTAATTTTGCACCAACGTGATTTTTTAGAAATTAGCAATAAAGATATTTATTATTATTTAGTGGATAAATTCAAAAAATTTAGATGCATGTTAATATTTATCTTCTAACATAAAATGTTTATAAAATTTCTTTATATAATCTTTATAAAATTGCTGCAATAACTTATATTTCCAGGAATTTTATTAAAATTGCATCACAGATGAGAATCTTATCTCTTGTCTAAACAAAATGTTATTAATAAATGTTATACGAGTTATAGGATTATTTATTTCCAATTCGCAATAAAGATTTTTTTTTCCTTTAATCATATATCCGTAAAGCTATCGACGTCAAGTCTTTCTAGAGGAAAATGAATTTTTCCACAAAAGCCTGTTTAGTTTATCGTCTTATTTACGAAACGCGCCTATTGTCGAACACCGACTCGACGACACATGACTTCTGGCTAAAGCAATTTTCCCTTCGCGGAATCGGCGCAGGTTCGCTCGTCGTTTCTTGCTTTTTTATTTTGTCGCTTTGTTCCGCGTGCGCCATCGCCATCGCGTTGATGTATCACGCGGGGTGAGAGGGCGAAAGCGTGGAGGTGATAATAAGCCGTAAAGACTGTGAGACGCATCGGGAATGCGTGAAGTATTTACTCCCCTTATACGCTTCGACGGACCGAATGATCCCACCGGGACCGAGGCCCAATCTCCGCGGCCAGTCCATAATTCAGCGACGTTATGGCGAAAGAAGATGTCACTCGCGCGTAAAGCGCGGTGTGACGTTTGATCCTTGGTTAACTAACTCCGAGGGCTATTACGTGTAACAACGCGCATATATCGCGCGAATGTTACGTATACGACATACGTTATGCATCTTAAATTTTATTTTGAAGCAAAAATGTTCCTTATCCGGGAATATCACGATGGCCGTTTCATGGTATCCTCACGCAAAAATAATCGTGCTGAAAGTGTGATAAACACGAGCGATGCCATCCAGAGATCTTGAGATAACATGTGACTTCTGTCTATTTCTGTCAATGCAGATTAACTTTAATCTCGGTTTAACTTACTTTCTATCTCTTTTTAGTCCCAAGAATTAGAAAAATATGAAAATAAGTTAAATCGAGATTAAAGTTAATCTCCATTGCTAGAAATGGACATTCGTGCAAGTGATCAATAGCAGAAGAGTTCCTGAGTTCAAATTCCGGTCCTCATTCCACGTACAATTTTTAGCGGAAAATCGCAGAGGATCTTTATGAGATGATATTAGGAATTGAATTAGCTCTACTCGCCCATTTTACACAGATGATATTTAAGTAAATTTGGAATTAAAAAATTGTCTAAATGAAAAAACTGCCATATGAGCTTCATGCAAATAAGCGAGATGTTATAGTTTATCAATTAATCGAGCACGCGTTTAAGCGATCGTTGCCGGAAAAAACTTTTGCAAGCAACGACGCAAAGTCGGCCCGTGCTCCTTACGAGGAAAGTCTCAAGATGGGCGTGAACAGCGGCAGCCTTGGACGTCGCGTCGGCACGATAACAAGATGACTCTGTTGTGCTGACGGTGCATCCACTGCCGTAATCAAACTTATGGAACTCACCGGAGGTATCGGCGAGTCGCAAAATTAAAGTACCGCGGCATGCGAACTCGTGCGGCAAAAATAATCGTGCACGTGCTTGGAGTGTGATAAACATGAGCAACGCTATCGTTTCCCGAAATACAACAGCGCGCATGAGTTCGCATGCCGCGGTACTTTAATTTCGCGACTCGCCGATACCTCCGGTGAGTTCCATAAGTTTGATTACGGTAGAGGATGCGCCGTCAGCAAAACAGAGACATCTTGTTATCGTTCCGACGTCCAAGGCTGCCGTTGTTCACGCCCACCTTAAGACTTTCCTCGCAAGAAACGCGGGCCGACCTTGCTGTCATTGCTTACAAAAGTTACAAAAGTTTTTCCGGCAACGATCACTTCAATGCGCGCTCGATTAATTGACAAACTATTATATGTATATATAACATTTCGCTTCGTTGCACAAAGCTTATATCGCAACTCCTTAATCTTTTGCATTTAGACAATTTTTTAATTCCAAATCTATTTAAATATTTTTTCACAATTGCTCTTGTGTAATCTTTCGATCCTAAACTTTCCGAACTATTGAGAGAGAAGAAAAACAAAGTTGATATCTTTTTAATTCAGATTAGAAACTTAGCGACAATAGCAATTGTGTTTTAATATGAGAGATACTCATATGAAAACACAATTGCTACTGTCGCTAAGTTTCTAATCTGAATTAAAAAGATATCAACTTTATTTTTCTTCCTAATCACTTATAGACTGTCCAATTCCCACGCGTGCAATTTGATGCTAAGCGAGAGATTTCCGTGTCCATAAATTCTGCCACAGTCCGTGGTGAAAGATAATTTATTAGTGTGAATGCATAATGTATGAACGCAAGAGAAAGAACATTTAATATCTACAGGAAATATATCGCTCGATAGCTATCCATATCATCTAATTGAAAACTAAAAACTGAAAAAATAAGAGAAATAAATATTTACAACATTAAAATTATATAATGTATATATCTATATTATAAAAATGATAAAATATATACTTATAAATGTATCTCATTATAGATTTTAAAAGTTAAATAATATATTATAATTATTAAGATTTTTGTTGTTTATAAGAAACGTTTTCAAAAGAAATGCATTCGCGGTTATTGATTGCGAAGAATACTGTGATATTTTTGCAAAAATATGCACTATATGCACTTAAATCAAATTCTCATTCTTTAAATAATATTTAATAATTTTTTTTAAGTAGTTTTTAATAATCACGTAATTGTCAATTTCTCAGGTCAAATGTCTTGCATTTTCTTACAAATCGCTTAGGATTCTTAAGACTTTGAAACCGAGTCTGTGTGTATGTGGTACCTTCTCGTTCGCTGCTTCATTCTGCAACGTTCACGAGACGAGTCGTGGTTTATGGTGAGTCGAATGGCAAAGGCAACGAAGTCCTGGGGGACTTCAAAAACTCACCGCCTCTCCTTCGTCTATGCCAATAAATTCTATTTCGCGTTACTTTGCCGCGAGCCGACGCGCGATGAATATTGCGCTCTTTCTCGGCTTTCTCGTCCCCCGTCGTATTTCTTCGTCGTGGCTCAGCGCAATTTTTTTTACGTAGTCACGTGTTACATGCGATTGATAGAGTAACTGTTTTGTTCTGTATATTAGAATTAAAATTAAATATAATATAATAACATCTCTGAAATTATTCTTCCGAAAAAACCTTTTTTTATTGCTACACAGCAATTTATTTCATTGTTTGTCGCGGAAAAGTCATTATGTTACTTCTTCATGAATAATATTTTTCAAAAATATTATCTTCACTAAATTAAATTTCAACAAAATATCACGATGATGATAATCAAGGAGTAACTTTTTTCCTTCGCCAAGTGGAGCAATGGTCAGAGCGTCTGCGAAACGATCTGATGGAATTTGCAAGCCTCACGTGCCATAAGCACGGGCCGGGGGTTGACTGCCGTAGCGACCCACGATATTCTTTTTACTATTCCGCCGAGAGAGCTCCCTCGGCCGCCGATGGGTTCTTTTATTTCGCGATTTCTCTCTCATTTCGTTGAACCGACACACCGACACACGGGCCGAACTTGGACCCGGTCACTCTGCCAATTTGACTGGATTATTGGAAGTCGCCGAGTGTTCCGGGAAGAGTAACGCAAGAATTGCCGATAAGCGATGCGATAGTTACGACTATTAATACTTCCGCCAATGTGGTCAATTTGCATTCTCTCATATTTTCCTTTTAACATTAATCTCTTAAAAAATTATTCCAATCACTCGAGTTATTTTGGTTTTAGATTTTAAGAATATAGGGAAGAAATACCTCTTGTTTATTTAATTATCGAAATCTTCGGTATCGATATTTAGAATCGCTCACTGAAAAAAATTCTGGATAAAAACGGACGAATCAGAAAATCTTGTAGAGTAGATCAAATATTCTGGTTATTATAATAGAACTTAATATTTTATAACTTATAATAACCAGAATGTTTGATCAATCTTACAAGATTTTTGATCTGTCCGTTTTAATCAAAATTTTTTTGCTCAGTCCGTGAAAGATAAATTCCTTCATTGTGTTATTTAAACATTATTTATAATTTTTTTATAAAACAAAATATTTCGCGAACACCTCCATGTTATCACGCAAACATGAAATTTGCACGATGCAAAAAAAGTAAAAATAAAACTCACATTTCATGATGCTGATGTGATTCCGTTGAACGTTTTACTTGGACTCATTGTCAGAGCGATGGTCAGCCACGGTGACGCGATGCATTATTCGTGGATGCGAATCTTTTTCATAGCCGACCGGTCTCTGTCACGCCTAATCGTCGCGGGGTGATCGCAAGAGAAGCGATGCAACTTAAGGTTGTCTTAAGCAAAACTAAACTTCGGTCTTGTCTCCTCGACATCCCGGCATCGCGTATCCCCCCACCATCGGCTTCTTTTCAGTCATGTGGGATTTACGCGTACGGGGAGTAGTTCTCACACCCGTGGCGGCACCCGTTTAAAAGACGAGCATCGATATCACCGTCGCTCATACACTTTGTGCGTCATTATACGTAGACACACTTAGAACCAAGCCATAATTAAGCGATGACCCATCAGGGACTACTGATACCAATAATAATGTCATTATTAAAATAATTTATTTTACGACCTTTTTAACTCGATGAGTGACGTTTAATTGTTGCTGACGATACCTTGATCTCCAGTGTAATATATGACACATGATATTGATACGTACATTGAGAATACGATTGGTGAAACACGAGTTGAAAGTAGACATGGATATAATAACAATTTAAAGGACTCTACACCCGTGTTCAAATGAGCGAAGTGCATTTGCAATTTGATAATCCCGCGAAGTCTACGAATCAGCATATCGTAATGACTCAGCCGTTGATATCTTAAACACGACGTGAAGATTGTTGTGTTATCTTAGCTGGCTTAGTTGACTTCAGTGGACGGTGATGGGAAAAATTTTTCTATTGAATTTAAAAATCACCTCAAAATTAACAAACTGTTATTTTCTTCATTTCTATCGTCTAAAATTGTATTTTCTTTTATATTCTGTTCTAAGATATCCTAACATTTTTAACACAGAAAATCTTTATAAAACTTGGTATACTAAGATTGTTGATGGTTTTTTTCAATTCTGAAGTCAAAAGTTTAAAATTCAAGACGGCGGATCCAATATGGTCGTCTTCAAATAGTCAAAAATGAAAATATTGTTAAATATCCATGAAATTCATATTACAAGAGTTTTGATGGTGCTCTTTTTGAATTTAATCCTTTCAGGACGAGAGACACTTTTTAATGCTGTATGGCCACCATTTTAGAAAGTATCGATATTCACAAAAATTGGTATGTAGAGGTTTCTTGGGGTGTTCTTTCCATATTTGAAGTAAAAAATGGAAAAATCAAAATGGCGGGTTTAATATGACGGATGTAAATCTGCCAGATATTGTAGAAGTCACTTAATTTACTTGAAATTTGGTACATGATGTTTTTTACGATGCTCTTTTTATATTTTCATATTCTCTAAATTTGAATTAGTGAAAATCTTGATTGATTTTTAGTTTGATTTTCATTCTTCTTGGAGCTCATCAGTATACACAAACTTTAAAAAAAAACATGGAAATTGAATAAAATTTATATTATTTATAATTTTTTCCGCCATCTTTGGTCAAAGAATTAAAAAAATCTAAGCTCAGATTCGGTCAACGACCCCAAAAACCCTTGGAATACGTGCTTTTCTATAATTATCTTTCCGAACAAGTCCTGTCCTAAAAGGATTAAATACTGGTCTTTCGATGAAGACAAGAGATTTAAGAAATTTTGCAGATTTTTTACTCGAATATTGATAGATGTGCTTAAACTAATTGGCGTAATATACGTGGTGCGGACAAAAAGTTCATGTACTGAATTTTTTCTGCCAACGTGGTAACACTGTAGGCTTCTATGGTGATTTGGCGTGTAGGGGGTAGCCTTACGAGTCATTATTACAAGTTAAGTCACAGTCGAGTGAGTACGTATTTTTCTGTGCCAGTATTTGTAAATGCAGTTTTTTGTGCGATCAAAATGGAGCGAGATGAATTAAAGTTTCATCTTCTGATGATACTTTTTGTATTCATATTTTTTGGTATTAGTCGGTCCCTCGGTCATCACTTAATTATGGCTTGGTTATAAGCCAGTCTACGTATAATGACGCACAAAGTGTATGCGTATGCGCGACGGTGATATCGATGCTCGTCTTTTAAACGGGTGCCGCCTCGGATGTGAGAACTACTCCCCGTACGCGTAAATCCCACTATGATGATTATGTGAGATTATTCGTGTGAACATCGAAAGATATCGAAGGAAGATATATCGGAATCGAAGAATGCGGGTTGCTTTCTATTCCTAAATTTCCACCTCGTGTTAAATGTGCGACACAGCAGACAAAGAATATATCAAATATTTTTTTTATTTAATATATATATATATATATATATATATACATAATATATTTACATTTTTTTTAAATATCTATATATAATAATAATGCTAAGAGGATAACGGCGAGTCTCAACATCGTGGGATAATTAAACTAATAATTCGAAGATTTTTATAAATTGATTACCATGATTTTTAGGCTGAATTTTTAGAGAACATTCTCTCCGTATATATATATATATATATATATATATATATATATATATACATACATATAGAGCATTGTTATTTTGTCGCAAGTGTAACTCGAGCACGTGAATGCAGGTAAAATTGTTCGCTGAACTTCATTGAATTTATCTTGATATTATATTACAGCACCCGTATGATCCTCCACACTTCCGTTAATACGTGTCCCCCATCGAAAATCTAAAAATCGCTTAATGCTAAATATATTTCTTAAAGGCAAACTGCAAGAGGAAGAGATAATAATCTCTTAAAAACAAAAATTTTATTATTTACTTGCATTCGAAATTTTTTCCTTCAACGATTTTTGCTTCCAATGTTAAATAAATCATCAGGCTTGTTAAGCTTCAATTATTCGCATGTGAGACTGTTTTTGAGATTTCACTTGTATTTTAAATTTCTATAATTAAAATAATGATTAGTGTTTGCGAACTTGAGATGCAGGAAGAGATTTTGCAAATGTATTCCTCCCTCTTCTGTAGAGCAATTTATATGATAAAATAAGAATTAATTATTTTGCAATTATGATATTATTTGATGCACACTCTGTGGGTGTCTCGACTTGATATTATAATTTTTTTCCCTCAAAACATCCAATGCATTCCTCATTAAATCTCGATTTAAATGTTTATTCTAGATAGGTCGCCTCCAGATTCTCAAGGCTCGACGTAAATCTTCCGTACGTGCTATTAGAATGTCCTCCTATTGAGAATGCACCTACTCAGCCATTCTATCGCGTCTAAAAGCGCCGTCGAGGCAGAAGGGGTTGAAACGCGTGATTTATCCGCTCGTGAGCGCGACGCGCGTGTGAAACGGATCGGACTATTTTCGAGTCACCATATTCACGCGCCGGATTCCCATTTCGCCGACGAGGGTGAAGAAAGAGGGAAGGCAGAAGGAAATGCGACGTAAAGTAAATAGGAAAGCGCGTAACGTGTCGCGGCAGCCGCGAAGGGGCGTGCCGTTTCCCAAAGCGATTTGTATGAAGGAACTGTCGGACGTGATCCTTACGCGTGATCCTGGCCGCTACACCCTTCCGCAGCTCACGTAGTAGAAACATCGCGCCGACGACTTACGTCTTCGCCGATCGAGCAGCTGTCACGACAGCATAAGTCTCTGAATTGCTTATGCTCGCTTGGATCTATCTCGAAGCTTTATTTTCAAACATTTTTTTTAAACGTTGAATTATCGCCGTCGCGCTTGAGAGGAAAAGCCAAATTCCTGTCATATTTAAATCCCTTCGATTAATATAGTTCGGAGCCCTCCCTGCGGAAGGGGCGGCATTCTCTCGCATCGTAAAAATAAATTCAAGCTATCTCCAATGGCGTTACAGTTATGGAATTCTAAAAAAAAGAAAGAATCAAATATGATAATCGGAGATTCGTAAATCGTCGTGGAGGCGTGTTCACCGTGACGCCTGTATTACCGGTAATAATAATAGTAATTCATGAATGAGGCGCAATGGCTAATAATAGTGGCAAGTAAGTGGTAGTCGTAACGGTAGTGGCAATAATTGAATGAACCCGTGTACGCGAACGCGCGCGCGCGCCTTACAACATCCTGGCACGTGCGTAAACAGCTCTTAGGTAATTCAGGGTGACGCCCGACGTATATATGCAAAACGAAGCAGGCACCGAAGACTTTTAACTCTTTGAGTCTTTTTTTTTTCATCTGCAGTTTCTAACTCCGTTGAAAAGTTTACGAGGAAAAGTCCAAATCCATACAAACTTAATTGCATAGTTATAGTCCGCGTAGTTGAAACATTTTCAAGATTCTACACTGAAAAAAAATTTTGGTTAAAAACGGACGAATCAGAAAAATCTTGTAGGATTGATCAAATATTCTGGTTATTATAATAAAACTTAATACTTTATAAGTATTGAATTCTATTTATAAAATATTGAGTTTTATTTATAATAACCAGAATATTTATTATAATAATCAAAATATTTGATTAATTCTACAAGATTTTCTGATTCGTCCGTTTTTAACCAGAATTTTTTATCAGTGCATTCATATTTGATTTCTTTTTTTTTCTAGAAATCTATAACTGTAACGAGATATCTTGAATTTATTTTTACGATGCGAGAAAATGCCGCTCCTTCCGCAGAGAGATCTCCGAACTATAATTAATCGAAGGGATTTAAATATGACAGGAATTTCTTTCCTCTCAAGCGCGACGGCGCGAATTCAAGTTTTAGGTAATCAGTTTTTTAAAGCAAAACTCTCAAAGAAGCTTCGTAATAAGAATTAAATTTATCTGCGCGCCATCATTTGCATCTGGCAATTAAGATTTTTATCAGCGAAACGAAATTCTAGGCGTAACAAAACTGGTGACACCGGCCCTCTTTCTTTCCCCTAGGAATAGTTTACGCGTCTTCTTTACAGCCTCGTAAAATCTACGGATATTACATGGAGCGAGGTAACGCCAGAACAGAGAATGGCTTTGTCTCGCAGCTCTCGAAAGCCGCGCGGACGTAAACGTATCCGACGGAATCACAATGTGCGGCGCATTGAGTTTCTCGCAAGTGGAAAATAGAGAAAGGAAGAAAATCTCGCCGACGTGTGTAAAAATTTCCGTCCTGGTTTATGTTTATGTTTTTGCCCCTTGTTTATTGTCCCGGCGTCGGTGTCCGTTCACCAATGATCTGACTTTATTGATTTCGGTTTGGAGATTATTTGCGACACGTCTGTGCGCAATAATTTCTTCGATTCTCGAATTTCTGACGCAGCAACACATGAGAATTCATTGCATCCGG
Organism: Tetramorium alpestre; assembly: GCA_021460005.1. Classification (NCBI taxonomy): domain Eukaryota; kingdom Metazoa; phylum Arthropoda; class Insecta; order Hymenoptera; family Formicidae; genus Tetramorium; species Tetramorium alpestre. Next base: position 831,699 of record JAJVSH010000031.1, read on the forward strand.
ATGCATTGCCCAGATTTCCGGAAGTGTCCGACGGTCAAGATTAGAAAGACCGCAAGTCACAGCTGATACTCCCACTTCCAGATGAAGACGACTTAAGCGTTCGAACATGTGTAGAAACATGACACTTGACACTTCCTATACTTGTGTCCGATCGATATTAATGACATGATCTATGACATCAGAATCTGCTTGAGATCGTGACCGCAAACCGACAAATTACGAGTCTCCGCCTTAATGTCATGGAATATCGCTCCCCTTCCCTGCCCGATTGTAATTTCGGATATATTAAACAAACAACAATAACGTAACTATCACAACTCGTAGTTGTACAGATGCACACTCATGGACCAGATAGATTCTAAGAAAATGATCTGTATTATAAACAAAGACTTCAGGTACTCCCGCGCGATTTGGGATACTAATGAAGAACCGAGAATTAAATTAAAATATGTTAATGAATCAAAAGTTGATATATTAAAATATAAAGATATGAAGATATGGAGACAAAATGTGGTCAGTACATATCTATTGTATTCATTATTAAATCTAATTTTTTAAATACACTTCTTTAAGTCAAATTATATATGTGTATATTTTAGATAAAAGAATTGATGATTATGCATTCATGGCGCTAATTGAAATCGATTTAAAAGTATTAAAAATTAAGATTGGGCCAAACAAAAGAATACTCAATTTAATTAATGCTTGTAGTAATGTGATAAGAGCACAGATTATTTTTATTCTTTATATTTAGTACAAGTTCTTAATCATATACATATATGAACAAAAGGAAATTTTTGTTCATATATGTATATGATTAAGAACTTTCATAGGAAATTTTGCTTGATTATTAATAGACTCAAATATACAAAACTAATTGTAAGTATACAGTGAAAAAGTACAAAAAATGAGGAAAATATAATTTTATCTATAACAGAAATAATTTATCTAATCCAAAATGTCAAAAAGTTTCTCTTGAGAAAATAGTAAAGAAGTAAAAAAATTTATATTAAGTATGTACATTTACATTTAATATTCATTTATTTAACAAATTGTTATTTATAGACATTCGAATAATTTTGATATTCGAAATTTAAAAAAAAAAGATTTAAAAAAATGAGAAAGAATCTAAAAGAATAATGTGTCCTTTATTAATATTTTAGATTTAGGTATTATTTGTCTAGTTGATAGACAAGAACCTGTAAGAATTTGTTATGCGGATTTCATAAAAATTAATAATAATATTTTGTGAGTAACAATATTGTTATTTGTTGTAAAAGCATTATTTATTTATACAGAATGTCTTAAACCATTAGCAATGTGCTTTAGGACATCCTATATGAACATTACTTACACACATAGGTACTAAGAAATTTAGACATACCTTTAGCGAGACCTCGCTTTTATCTGTCATTGAAGTCCGCAGGGGGAAGGGTGGGTGTGTAACCAATTAATCTCCCTCGACTCCCTCTGATTTCGCTCGACTTCCCAAGAGACGCGCACTTTTATCAAGCCGTCGGCACTTGACCCATTTCCAGCGACGCCTCGAATTTCCTCGCCATTTCCAGTATGATTCGTTGTCTTTCTCACTCGTATCGCGCTGCGCGAACTTGAGACTCGCCGATTCAGCGAGACAGTTTATCAATCGTTGATTTTCAATAAAATTTCTGTCTGCTAACGTTCGTCAAAATGAAGCTGATCGCATTCTCAAAGCCCGGTTGTCCATCTCTGTCCTTCCGACGGAAACTGATGAGCCGTGGATTTTCTCAAGTACTCCACTCAGGAGTTAATCTAACTGTAACTGACATTGAAATTATAACAGTTCAATAAACGGAGAAATCACTTCTTTGAATGGCATTTAATCCGCGTTGCCTCGACTCGCAATCGAAGCGAACGCGTCAGTCATTTCTGAGAACACACGAACGATCCTTCGCAGCCACCTTTCGCTTCTTCTCTCTATCGAGATTGAAGAGAGATTGAGATTCTCGACACATAATTCACGACATAATTAATAATAAAGACAATTTAGTCTCTTTTATTTCAATCGAACGCGAACACGCAACCGAATTACCGACTCGGCATAAAATTAAAACGTTAATCTGCCGATTCTGCAATCTCTGTCTCCTGTTTCTTGTTCGGAATATCACTGTGCAACCCGATACAGCCGTGATTAATCCATCTCGGTCACGCTAAAATAAATTTGTCGTCTCGTGCAACTCGAACACGATCGCCCATCGCTCAGCAGAGAATCTAGGAAATTCCCGCTAGCACGAAGAATTCGCTTTTCTCTCAAAAATATACGATACTCCGTACACTTCGCGATCGTGACGCGATACTTTTCCTCCGACGAGTCGAACGTCTTTCCTCGACGGCGGCCCTTTTCCCGGTTGCCGCGCTCCGATCGGTCGAGATCGTCGTCGGACACGCGCGGCGCGTTTCCTTCAATTTCGAGCTTCCCGGAGGAAAATCCGTTGAAATCTGCGCGATGCAATTTCCACGTCGGTACGTGGACACCATTTGCACAGCGTCGCGCGTATTTGGCCGTACAACTGATGCACTAGATGCACCGTGCACCCGTTGGATCCTCTGCCCCCTTTCCCCCGTCAGGGACCAACAGCCGCGAGGCGGCTGTCGCGGCCGACCCGGTAGCTCCCGCCTTTGCTGTCCTTCTCGCACCTTCGCTCATCTCCCTACCTCCTCTTTCTGTCTCCGATTCTCTCGCGTCATCGGCTTGATATGACACACGTTCGCAGACACCATGTGTGTCTACCCAGTCATCTCGCCACCTACCATTGATGAAATCGGTAATGATATGTCAGTTGTCACTTTCCATTGTATTCACTGTATTCTCGGTTATTTATCATTTATTCACTCGGACACATCTCCAGCGGCGCGGATGAAAGACTACTCTCGCTCTCGCCGACGCTTCTCACGAGATTCTCTTTTCTCTCTCTCTTTCCCCCTCCCCTCTCCCTTTCCCTCTCCCCCCTCTCTCTCTCTCTCTCTCTTTATCATCATCCCTCTTCAACTGCCGCGTCAGGTACTCTCGGAGATGGCAACACACACAGCTATGATTTCTACCTATGTGGTTAGCGGAGTAACAGCGTGTGCCGAGATAACGCCTCTCGCTTCCCATTGGCAGCCTCCGGCTCTTCGGCCACTCCCACGTGGCATCTCCCTATCCCCTCTACTCATAGAAGTGTGGACTCTTCGCGTTCCTCTCCATCTTCCTCATCTCTCAGCCGGTGGTCCTGCTCTTCCGCAATGTCGTCGCGCGAGTAACTTCTCACATTCGCAAATTCATCCGCGTGTATCGTTTGGCCGTATTATGTCTGGTCAATTCTTGAACTTATACGAAACATTTTCGTATGTACGTAAATAATGCTGTGCAGTCATTGATTGGAATAAGATTTGAAATCTAAAAGATATATACTAATCAATGATTGCGCAGCATTATTTATGTATACAAAAATTTTTCGTATGAGTTAAAAAATTGGGAGTCATCAAATTTTAAAAAGAAGAAGATCCGCGGGTATCGCAACATGCGCAAGAACACAAAAAATGAATGCGAAATGGGGAAATCACTTTGTGATTTCTTAAATAAAAACTTACATATTTCTAACAACATTGTTATTATTGATGTAAATAATATTTATAATATTTAAATTGATGTAAATAATATTTATAATATAATATTTTATTCGAAAACATAACAAAAGATTGATTGTTCGGAAACAGCATTACTTAGTTTTAAGGTTCTTAACGTTATTTTTTCCTTTTGCGCACGTTCTTTGTTTCGATCACGTATACAAGATTTCATAAATCACAAAGCATCTTTTACAAAACACTTATGCCTTCACTTGAACCATAGTACAGTACTAGAACATAGACATTGTCGGATAAACAGTTGAAGAAACTAAATTCATGGAAATAAAAAAAGCATATCCTCTCTAGTGTTTCTTCTCGAGAAATATCTCGAGAAAAACCAAAATTTTAAATTTTGTACTTTTCGAAAAATTATTATTACTTCTCGTGAATTCAAATAAAGCGCACTTCTCATTGTCAGTACATCGTCTTGTTGATAATATTCTGAACGTTTCGCGCTTGCGTTAGAAGATGATAAATATCAGGCATTAACAAAAGTATTTAATATATTTGAAACAACTGGTACAAAAACTCTAAATTTGCAACAACTTTTTGATGCGTTATTTACAAGTGAAAGCGAAAATTTCATACTGTTCCCATTATTTCTCTAGATAGAATTGACAATCAATCAATTTTACTATCAAAAATATGCATCCTTAGAAATATCATCATTGCTTCTCGCGAACGTTATGTATACAGTAGAATAAATTATAACGGCCCGTTGATTCCCGGTTTTCGCGAGTAGAAATCTCTACGAGAATTTTTAAATTAAATAAAATATGAAGTGTCTGTATTCAAATTAATTACAGATAGATTTCTACTGATAACAAGCTGTGAAAGATACTATTTTTATTTAAACTTTAGCTCCTTAGCAAGTGCTCTACCTCCGTAACAAGTGCAAACTCGGATGAGTTTGAAAGTTCTTGTAGTTACAAGTGTTAAAAACATATGGCGTGCACATGATATTTTTTTATTTCCATTGTGCTTTATTGTTCCCATTGTTCCTTTAGACAAAACTGACCATCACTCAGTTTTACTTTCGAAAATATACCTCCTTTGATATATCGTCTATTAGTTCTCGCGGACGTTATGTATACAATAGAATAAATTATAACGGCTTGCCGATTTGCGGTTTTCGTGAGTAGAAATCTCTACGAGAATTTCCAGACTCTTCTTAGGCTGCATTTCGATATTCACTGTTAATACTGAAAATCTATAGTTTATGTTACGTACTATAAATTTTCAGTACTAGCAGTCAATATCGAAACGCAGCCGCAGTCTGCGCTTAAAATATGAATAATGTCTGTATTCAAATTAATTACAGACAGATTTCTACTCGGGAATAGCTACACAGTTTAGAAATTAAAAAATAAATTTAATTCAATAATTCATGCATATAAATCTATTATAAGAAAATCTGCAAAATAAATATTATTAAAATATAAATTCCTTTATTTATAAATTTCTACTGTAGATAAGCTGTGAAAGACACTATTTTTATTTTAAGCTTTATCTCCTTAAGTGTGCTCTTATACCTCCGTAGCAAGTGCAGACTCGGATAAGTTTTAAAAATTTTTGTAGGATTTCTACTCGGGAAAATCGGTAGGGCTGCCTATACGTATAGTGTACTCCTTTAGAAGCATTTTTACATGTGAACATGAAATAGAAAGGAGTATAAGAGATTATCATTATGTTAAAAGAGAATTTATATATATCTATAATTATTATTAATTTAATCCGACACAACGAGCGCTATTGAATTTCTGTATCTTATTTAATTGTTTCAAATTTTTCCCGCAATTTAATCAATTTTAAAATGAAATTAATAGTGGACTTCCACGCCACCCTTGAGGTTCCACCTAATGGCGCGTTAGGTTTTTTTAAAGTGGACCTTCGCCTAGAGCCATATTATACCACTTTAGGAGGGGGAAGGAGCGCATCGGATTCTCACCGATATCAGTGCCGCCGTCCTAGGACGACGCATCTGAATCGTCGCTGTATCCGTAATATGCGTGATATAAACTATCTCATTATGGTAACCAAGGTTGAATAATGATACTCATCATAGGATTGCTCCGCCGTCGCCCGATGCCTCCTAGGCCTCCTGGACCACCGTTCCAGTCTCTCGGCGCGAGATCGACCCTCTGCGTTCAAAAATTGATAGCGCGCATCGCGCCGTGGCACCACGTGGCACTCCAGTCGGTGGCCGGAGAGTTAATGCGTGACGCGTCACGTGATCGGTGATCCTGGCTGAACCAGGAATGCGATCCAAAATTCAACCTTGGTTACTATAATCTATAATGTGCGTGATATAAACTATTGTATTATGGTAATCAAGGTTGAATTTTGGAATGCACCCCTGGCTGGCTCCTGCGTGATCCTTTGGCCTTGGCGCGCGATGCTGTGACGTCAGCGCGCTTGCGGCGGCTCGAATCGGCCGGCGGCGAGCGTGTAGCGCGCCAAAAAACGTCAAATACTTTTTACGATTCTACTAGAGAGAAACCTNAGAGCGGCCTTTTTATATTAATATTAAATTATATATTAATATAATTAATTATTAATAAAATTCGCGAAACATTGTAGAGATATGGCATAAAAACATCAAAAAGTGATTTCGCGACATGGTCAAAAAGTGGATTTAGCACGGCGACACACCATGCACGGAAGCGATTTATCGACAGTGAACATGGCACGTAGTTCTACATCCACGTTTGGCGCGGCGGCTGGACCAACGATCGGTCCCACGAAGATGGCCGCTCTCAGGTTTCTCTCTGATAGTATAAAAGCGACAACAATCTACAGATGACGCGTTTATCTACACCTAAAAGTACGTCATAATCATCTCATAATGCACTGCACCATACAGCTACTTATTGAATGATTGGTTCTTTCCTTTAGATTCAACGAATCACATTGCATTGCTACATAACCTCTCAGTGAGCGGTTGTAATATTTTGACGGGCAGAATAATATAGAACTATTCTGAAGATTCGTGTTAATAAGGGGAACCTGTGCAGATATCTAATAACAGGCACATTTAAACTCCAAAAAAAAAAGGTAATATTTGTAATAGTGAATGAATGCATCGGACGTATTGTCATAAATTATTAGAATTTTATTATCAAAGATGAGCGACAAGCAGAAGGTACTCCTTTGCGGGGATGTGGAAGGATACTTCAAGTTTCTGTTCACCAAGGTGGACGCTATTAATAAGAAGAGCGGTCCATTTGACTTTTTGTTATGCGTTGGCAATTTCTTCGGCGCGGACAATTCCGAGTTGGAGCTGTACAAGTCCTGTGAGAAAACCATCCCGGTACCGACGTACATCATCGGCCCCAATCGGGAGTCGGACCTGCAGGACTATCCCGACGAGGACGGATGTGAAATCTGTCAGAATCTCACGTATCTCGGAAAGCGTGGTCTGTACACCGCCAGTTCAGGCCTCAAAATAGCGTATCTCAGTGGAATTGAGGGGACCTCGTCTGAGACAAAGACCATTCATTTCGGCGAACACGACGTTATGTCCGTCAGGAACAGTTGCTTGAAAGGCCAGCCGAGTTTTCGCGGCGTGGACATTTTGTTGACGTCCCCGTGGCCAGAAGGCGTAACCACGCTTGACGCTAACAAACCGGCATGGAAGTATGAGGGTTCTAAATTAATTGCTTGGCTCGCTACTCATATTAAACCACGCTATCACGTCTCGGCTATGGAAGGAATCTATTACGAACGGCCGCCGTATCGGTAAGTCTTTAATCCAGGAAAATTTCTGAAGTATAGAATTGCTGTGAAAACGATGTCTCTTTGTTATAGAAATCAGAACCAGGGTGATGGAAGTATGGAAATAGCCACCAGGTTCATAGCGCTTGCGTCGGTATTGAATGACCAGAAGAAGAAATGGTTGTACGCGTTGAATTTAACTCCCGTCGACAGAACCAGATTGTCAGATCTAATTATGAAAACGACAGACGAGACGTTGAGTCCGTATCCGAAATCTATGCTGTCCGATGATCCAACTTCACAGAAGCAGGCTCACACGCAGTTTTTCTACGACATGGATTCGAAGGATAATGCGAAGAGATCACGGCATCAGAACAGTAGTCACGCTAAGAAGACGAAACTGGAGTTTGACCAGTCAAAGTGCTGGTTTTGTTTATCCAGTCCAGTGGTGTCCAAGCATCTAGTGATCTCCGTTGGCACAGAGATCTATTTGGCATTAGCGAAGGGCGGTCTGGTGGAGGATCATCTTTTAATTCTTCCAATAACGCATCATCAGAGTTTATCGATTCTGCCGAAAAACGTGAAGGAGGAGATGGATCTCTACAAAAAAGCTGTAGCCAAATACTACGAGAGTACCGATAGAGTACCTGTGTTTTTTGAGAGAAACTTTAAAACGTCTCACTGTCAATTGCAAGCGGTACCTGTTCATAAAAATCAAGCACCCGCACTGAAGGAGATGTTCGAGGTATTTTTCATTTATTTTATTTTTTATTAAAGTTTGTCTATTTTATCTTTTATTTTGGTATCAAATGTCGAATTTCTGTTCTCAGGAACTGGCCGAATGTAACAATTTCAAAATTTCGGAGCTGCCACAGCACGCGGATTTACAGCAGATTGCTAAGCCCGGCGTTCTATATTTTTATGCAGAATTACCGGATGGAGAAATCTTGTATTATAGAATTCAGAAAGACTTCCCATTACAATTCGGTAGAGAAGTATTAGCATCCGATAGGATATTAGATATCAATGATAGATCCGACTGGAAAGATTGTCATATGAGTCAAGAAGAAGAGACTGAGCTAGCAAAGAAGATTAGAAAACAATTTACTCCGTTTGATATAGATACTTGAAAATATACTATTTATGCTTTAAACATAACATGCATACGTTAGTGTATGTACCTATGTAGAATATGTAATTATAATTAAAATTGTACAATTTATTTTTTATTTTAATTTTTATGCTTTTAACAACTAAAAAATGTACATAGTTAAAAGATATAAAGAATTATAGCATCATGGTATAGAATTATGGCACAAAAATTAATTTTAGATAAAAATTATTGACTATCCTAATGTATTATTTGCCTGATATTTTAATTCATAATCGTTTGGAGTCATCGATGGATCTAATCCACTTTGTTTCATTTGAACCGCAATGTCGAGCAAATAATCGTAACATTCCGTCCTGTAAAAAGAAAAAGAAGAAATTTTAAAGCAAGGATCGTTAAATAAATTTTACTGCAACATACGACAGTGAAATAGCTTACATAGTTTTTGTCTGTTGCCAAGAATCACCCCACACATAAATCCCATGCCTGCGCACCAATACTGCGCAAGTTTCAGGGTAACGAACGATAGTTTCATCTAAATCATCCCTTAAATCCTTCTCAAAGGGAGTGTTTTCTATGATCGGTATTACAAGCTCTTCGTCGTAACGATATGCTCTACCCTCTTTCTGATTCCATATGCCTCCATAAATCGAAAAGTTTTACATCAATTAGAAATCAATTGTAAATAGATTCAAAGAGACAATTTAAATGTATACCTTTTATCATCTCCAAATGGGTGAGTCTGACTTCTTTCCCAGACCACAATAGTGTTGCCATCACAGCAAACTTGGAATGCGTGTGGATCACAGCACCTGCATGCCTTCTTAAATAGGCGCACATAAACAGCGGAGTGCACTGCGACTTTTTCAGCTTCTTTTCTGATGGAGGCAATTCCAAATCTGTTCCATTGATGTCTTGGACGAACATGTCGTTGGGCACCATACGCTCCTTTTGTACTCCAGAAGGAGCTATATAGATCTTATCCCTAAAACAGAAATCTTAGTAAATGTCTATACTTTTAATAATATATTTTATAAATATAATCAAGCTTCTAGGACAAGTATTGCAGATATTAACTCATGTTTTATGGAGATACCGCCACCAGTACCAGTCACCCATCCGAGATGATAAAATTGCCGGCACAGCTCTGGAATAAGATTTCTTGGATGTTCCTGTATAAAAATGATAGATACTATTAAACAAAATATTGCACTAAAATTTCATAAGATTTAATTACGACGTTCATTAATACATGAATAGTGTGAACACTTTAGAACAGATTTCTATAAAAGCGTCGTAATTAAAGATATTTGTTGATTTAAAAAGAGAACTTCATAATTGAATTCCTTAAGAAAAAATGTATACTACAATATTCGTAAATGTGCATCATACTTTGTCATAGTTAGCATCGTAAGTTTCTGACGACATCTTGGCTCCTGAAACAACTGGAGGCCAGATCGGAGCAACATATGTACAATACATCTATCAAAATAAAGTCATTAATAAACATGTCACGTACGAGATAACAGAGCAGTCGATAACAGAAAATGGATACATACCTATAATCACTGTATTTTCAAATATCGATGCCCACGTGCGTCAAATGTGCGTTTGGAATTGTAAACAAATTCCTGAGTCAGTATATAAAAATTATTGTAACGTTTTGTTATTGCACAAGTGGCAATTTGGTTAGACGCACATGTAAATCACATGACATTAGCAAGAGCCATCTACCGTACGTGTCATTAAACGTGCTGTTGCTTTGTATACATATATTAGAAATTGTACACTTCTGTGCTCTTAATATGCAGTTGCATTTACTTCCATTTTATTCGTACAATTTATGTTTTCGCATTTAAGTAGCGCATACATATAATATAATTGTTGTTGAATCAAAGCTGTCCTAAACTCCGCCAAAGATGTTTCGGCCGGTCTTCTCCAAGCCGGGTAAGGTTATGTTATTCAGTTATATTTTTATTGCAATTATATTTTTATTCAATTTTAAATCGAATTGTCTCTTTTATATTGTGGATGAAGTATATTAATGAATAACAATTATCCAACTGTCATTTCGAACGAAAGACAGTTTACAATTTGACAATTCGTCTACTCAATCTAATCTATGGTTAGATTGGTTCAACTTGAAAGAAATACATAAAAGTCACTTGATTTGCAATTCAAAATGCTATGAAATACATAAAAGTCCCTTGATCAGAAATACATAAAAGTCACTTGATTTGCAATTCAAAATGCTATGAGATGTCTCAATCACTAATCAAATAACTTTGTTAATTAGGTGATAGCATGTGGCAGGAGGATAAGCCCGATATTGATGCCCACTCGTCGACACAATTTGTTTACAATGCGCATCATTCGCTGGCGCTTGACATGCAGCGTCAACGGCTGCCTATATTCAAAAACAAAAATCATATTATTTATCTGCTGGAGAAATACCAGACCTTGGTTCTGGTTGGTGAAACAGGTTGCGGTAAAAGCACACAAGTTCCCCAGGTAAGATTCTACGGTGCGGCACATCAGCTATAATGCTGGAGAACCTGCAGCATTTGTATTACATATTCGTTATATTCACATAAATTTTTTAATTCCACTACTATGAATGTGCGTAGTCGCCAGTATCAATGTTTTAGTAACAACATGAGTTTATTATATATATTAATATAGAGAATTATATTAATAGAAAATTGAAAGATATGTAGTTTATGTAGTGAGTTTCAAAAGTTTTTAAAATTTTGTTAAGGGTTAATATCAAGAAATAATGATTTCTTTACTTATATTTAAAAACGAAGTTATCTTTCAATTTTCTATTAATATAATTCTCTATATTAATATATATAATATAATTTTATAATTGTCTTCAAAAAATGTGCATAAAATGTACTAATATTTGAAGTGCTCCGTAACATATTTCAAATATTAACACATTCTAAGTGGGCAATGACATCATAGTTGTTATGTTTTATATGTATATATCGCGCAATCAGTTTGCAATCAGACATAATGAGTAAGCAGAGAATATTAAGATCTGACAGCACATATTGGTGGAGATTATCTTACAATAAGAGAATGTATATGACATAAGAAAACGTGATATTGAAAAGTGTGCGACATTGACATTGACTGCAAAAAAACCAGTTTCCATTCTCATGAATTATTCATTTTATGGAAATAACAATGTGTATTTTCTTTTAGTTAGTTTGGCAAACACTGACTGCAAGCTGGAAAAGCAGCTTAGTAAACGCTCAATAGTTCTTTATTACGAATGGTTCTCATCTTTAATTCCTTTGAGGATCCAGAGACTAGTCGTGATAAAGAATCACTCGAGTGCTTACTAAGCTGCTTTTTCTGCTAAAACATAGTCATTGGTACTTATAGCATTTTCCATTACACGCGCGACCTTCACATCTGACTAACGAAATTCAACACCACGCAGATATAAATAGAATACTGCGCAGGAGAGTACACGATCTATTAGAATTTTCCTGTAATGTGTTGTACTGGACGAAAGTGTTCATACATTTGGCCATGAGATGTTTTTCGGGGACTCGAAGGAAGTAAGAAAGCGCGAGGAAAGACGCTTCTTCTGTCATTCTTATCGTGTCTGTTTTATCTCCGGGCATATATATGTATGCGGGACTCCTTCCCTACGAGTGTTACAGTTTACCGCGATCCGTGTCAACGTCCGACTGACGCGCGAACTCCGCCGGACTGGATAAAGACGATCGCGGATCAGGCGGCTCTGATATTGACCTATTTTACTGAACGGAGTGAAACCCGTGGTCAGTGAAGGTAACGCGACGGGTTTACCTGTCTCCTCCGTTAGTGTGACCCGCGACTTCGTGGCTCGCGCATGGTCCCTCGACGGGGGGGAAAAAAAGAACGTTGGAAGCGAAGCGAGAGACACATGCATGTCTGGCCGTCTCATTCCTATCCGAAGTAGACCGAAAACTAACATGGTTTTAATTTGACACAGGGAAAATGGCAATGAGCTGCTAAATGGTCCAATTATGTCTTAAAATGCAATATATTGGAAAATATTTCAGAATACGCGCGCCACCGACGCGACAGAGCAGAGTGGAATTTGCCTCTGTATCCTGCGGCAAAAAAGTGCGAGTGCCCGGTGACAAATGAACTCCAGCGTCGTAATTTTTATTACAAGGCGTTGCCAGCTATTACGCGCGGTCAGTACAACGAAAGGAGCAGCCTTCGTAAAAGCTATTCTAACGTTTTGTCGCGTGGAACGTCAGGAGCAATTGAAAATCGCATCGCGAACGCGGACTCTGGGGAAGAGAAAGGACGAAGAGGACCATTGAGCAGAAATACCATAGCGGTCGATCGACGAGGCGACGCGATAAAAAAAAGCATGCGCCTTGACGAGATTTTTGTGACACAAAGTTGAATTTATGTAAGACGCCGGTGACTTGACACTTAATGAAGAAAAATAACATTCGACCGTGTCAGGCTTTTTAATTAGATGCAAGATAATTAGATAGACAATGATGAGTCACCGGTTAAATAATTATAACAATTGAGATTTAGACAATTAAACAAAAGAACAGTGTTATAAAGGGAAAAAATAAAACGACGAGGCGCGAAATTCGACTTTTGATCTCGGAAGATGTACTCGTCGACGTTCATCAACAAAACATGTTTGGCGCTTCTGTTCCTGCTGTATTTCGTCGGGATGGATTTGCTACTCTATTTCCGAGTGCAGGATTACGATGTACGTCCGTCCGTGAACGATACGTCGCGATTGTCGCCGTACCGTTCGCCAATCTTGTGCGATCTGAATCCGATTTGCACGGTGACGGTGAAGGCCATGATGTTGGACTATCCTAATCACTACATCCTGAGCCCGCTGGCGTCCCTAGCGGATTATCTGCTGGGCATCAGTCGTTCCTGGACGTGGCTGACGCCAAATGCCATCAGCATGTCTCACGTAGTAGTGGCTGTAATCGGCGCCCGGTATGTCACACGGAGTTCCCTCTTTCACAGACGAGTCGGTGTCATCCTATTCCAAGTCAGAGCCTGGCTGGATGATCTGGACGGCCACGTGGCCCGGACGAGGCTCAACGTCAAGGGCGAGAGATCGGACGTTGGCTCTATCGGTTACCTCGTGGACGGCTTCTGCGACGGTCTCGGCTGCATCGCTCTCGCGGTTGGGGTGTTCTTTTTCCTGAAGCGCAACTCTAATCACCGTGTTGGCTACGAGCGACTGCCCATTCGGACGTTATCGTCATCGTCGTCACTATCCCACAGTTCCGTTTCTTCTACCTCGTTTTGGAGATCACCTCTGTACAACATGCTGATGGTGGGCCTCCACTTTTCCCTGACGAGCATCGCCTGGAACCGGTATATATCCGTATATCAAGATCTTCTGGAGTCTGATGTCTCATCAATTATCAGTCAAGAGGATCTCTACGATAGGCAGACCGTCGTCTTCAGAAGTTCCTCTTTCTGGACTATCGCTCTCGCGTGGAAGATCTTCAACTTTCACGCGATGATGGACTATATGCTTCTGGCGATATTTCTGGACCGTATTTGGGAATACGTCAGAATGGCGTGGTGGCAGTTACCTACGGTCTTGTTTCTGCTTATCTTTATCAGCGAGTTTCACTATACGTATACTTACATGAAAATATTGTCAGTGAACGAGAGCTTGCAATCCTCCTTGTACTTATTTCCTAATTCATAATCATTTTCTTCTTAACGTCATTTTTTTTAATGCCTTTTTATATATAACTGTAATAATGTTTGATAGAGAGATAAACTTATATTAAAACAACTTGTATCTTTTTTAAAAAGATGATTATATGGTTATAAATAATCAAATGAATTTTAATTGAAAATAAAAATTAAGATGCGGTACAGTAAATTAACAATTAAAAATTTTAAATGTCACATCGTAAATTATCACAATTTAATTTGAATCATTTGATATACAATGAATGCAAAGAAGACTAATGTAGTATCTCGTATTATTGATCTTTGATATGTTAATAAAATGCATAATTTATATTAATAATAAAAATAAATAAATAAAATTTTAATGTATATCTAAGTTTGTCTGTTTGTATATGTGATATATAAAAAAATATTACAAGTTGCTTGTATTCTTCAATTTTACATAATAAAACTTTTAGACATATTATTTTGTCTTGACAAAATAGCATAAAAAATATTCTAAGTAAAAAAGTAAAGAAACCTATAAAACAGTTCTACGCGACGCATTTCAATGTTTTTTTATCGTTGCGATACAAGACAACTTATGTTATATATATCAAAGTAGGTCAGTTATTGTCTGTAATTAAGCATTTTTATCTAATCCAGTGCCAAGAATATTACATAACTGCAGCATTGAATGTAACGAACATACGCAAAAAACTATTACGTGCACGTAAGATGAAAAACCGTAAGTTTCGTAATGCTCTGGATAACGTGCAATCAATGTCAATAGTTGTGATATAAGGCTTCGTCAAATTTTATAACGCTGTGGATAGTATCTTGTATTATTTTTATAACCGAAATGTAATGATATGTAATTATTATACATGTATTACATGTAATTATATAAATAAATATGTATATATATGTATATGTAATGATATAAATAATAATCTATTGTAAATATATATACACTAATAAATAAATAAGTCAGCTCATAAATAAAATAATATATAAAATAATATTTTTAATAAACATTAATAAAATTATTTATTTAAAATGATTAAGGAGTAAGAGTTTAAAGTTAATTAAATTTAATATCATGTATAGAAGACCTAGTTTCAATTTTAATCTATCTAATTTTATTCTTATGCTTTATCGTTCCTTTCTATACGATATTAAATTTAAATATATATATATATATTTATATGTATAATTACATATATTTATATATTTATTGCAATTTCTTAACTCATTTCAAACCTTTCATCACTACGTTGCCGATTGTTGAATAACCAACATTCATAGTGCACGAATATGTAAACACAATGACCATACTCGATATCTCAAGAGTTTAACGTGTTCAGGCATTTATGCCGATCAGTGTATGTACATACATACAATAAAATATTTTTATATAAATGATTTATTTTTGAGATTCTTATTCATCTGTTTTATCGTTCCACTAGAAAATAAATTCAGTGTGTAATAATATTTTTCAGAATTATGCAAATGAGAATTTTTACTGTACACGTTATATAATAATAATAACAATAAATATTTATGCACACATTATTGCACACATAAATTAATAGATAATATTGATTTATTAACAAAATATTCTGTTTGATGCACATTATAATACATGTATGTACATATATTATGAATAGTCATTGAATTTAATTTTTTATTACATAATTTAATTGTCATTGAATTTAATTTTTTATTACATAATGCATAATAAAATCTAATATGTCTTGAATTAATATCGTATTACGCATATCAATCATTTCTTTCATTTCACAGTATCTTCTCGAAGCGGGATGGTGCGCGGACGGAAAAAAGATCGGTATCACAGAACCCAGAAGAGTCGCCGCCACTTCTCTGGCGAATCGCGTGGCTGACGAATGCAATTGCATTCTAGGAACTATTGTGGGTTATTGTATACGTTTCGATGATTACACTGATGAAACGACTAAGATTAAGGTACGATATGACATGAACGCAAGACAAATAAAAAAATACCATTTTTACTCGAAATTCCATTTTTAACGATATTATTAATTGTATTTTTGTTGTTGTTAATATCTTGGTAAATATTAGAAATATTTACCATAATATTATTAGCGTTTTTTTCTGTATATTTTATAATGTATATGTGTATTATTTCGTTATCTTTTCGTAAGCTAATGTAAATTTTGCAGTATATGACGGAGGGTATTCTTCTACGAGAATTAATGAGCGATCCATTATTAACAAGCTACTCGGTCATTATCCTGGACGAAGTGCACGAAAGAACACTCTTGACTGATATCATTATGGGGTTGTTGAAAAAAATAATCAGAGTAAATTCATTGATGTGTTTATCGACAAACGTAACTTTCCTTGCGCGGGACACGATAAGTTAACGCTATCTAATGAATGTTGCAGAAACGGAAGAGTCTGAGAATTATCGTATCGTCGGCTACGGTCGACGCAGAAGAGCTACGAGATTTCTTTAACGTAAATACGACGAAGGATTCGAGTAAAGATAGCGCCATTATCATGAGCGTCGAGGGACGGTTATATCCAGTGGATGTATTCTTTTTAAAAGGTACACACATTTCTGCTACATAGAATTACATCTGTGATTGAAATTATAATTCTTATTATTTAATTAATGATGTACCGCAGAACCGGTGGCGAATTACGTTAAGGGCGTGGTAGATACCGCTCTAAAAATACACGAGACAGAGGAATCGGGTGATATCCTGGCGTTCCTCACAGGACTCGATGAAGTCGATCAAGCCGTTTCTCTCTTATCGGAACACGCGAAGCTTATAAAAGAGGACAAACGTGAGTAAGATAATTTGTTATTTTTTCACACTTAATCACTTGAAATTAATTCGTTGCTATTTCAATGTTTCCCATCTTTGTTCATAAAGGCGATAAAAAACTTGAAAACTTGCGAAAAGCTTATTTCATATAAGAATGGGGAGCGGGAGGGGAGAAAGCTTTAATACATTTAATATTTTGATATTATTTCTAGAGAAGCTACTTCCGTTGCCGATGTACGGATCGCTTCCGAACGCGGAGCAGCTTAAGGTGTTCTGGAGGACCGCCAAAGACACTCGCAAAATTATCGTAGCGACCAACATTGCGGAAACGTCTATTACTATTCCAAATATCGTTTATGGTACATTAGCCACGGTATATTAACGAGATTTTAATCCTTTTTGGTCTTTGACTCGACGACATATAGTTGTATAACTGCAACTTTGTAATGTGCAGTAATCGATTGCGGTTTCGTCAAGATTCCTTGGTTCGAAGCGGAAACGCAGACAAATAGCCTCGTTATTGTGCCCGTATCACGAGCCTCCGCTAATCAACGAGCCGGCCGCGCAGGTCGTGTGCGTACTGGAAAAGCATTTAGGTAAAAGAAGCAAACGATTAATTATATGTTTCCAGTAAGAGATATAGATAGTGTGTGATGTATTTTTTCTCTATTAATTTTCTGAATATAGAAATTATCGCGCGAACTGATAAAATATCTTGTAACAGATTGTACACCGAAGAGGCTTACGATGAACTGTTCGAGGCTACTCCACCGGAAATGCAACGGTCAGATTTGGCGCCGGCGATACTGCAACTGAAGGCCCTGGGGATCGATAATGTGTTGCGATTCAATTTTCCATCCGCGCCGCCCAGCAAGAATCTAGTCACGGGATTGGAATTACTTTACGCGTTAGGTGCGATCGACAGTAATGGAGATTTGACGACACCATTGGGTTTAACGATGGCGGAGATGCCTTTGGAGCCAGTGCTGGCGAAATCCTTAATCGCGTCCGGTACATAAGGACAAATAATGTTAATGGTATAAAATCATGATTCGATGAAATTTATTAAATTTTTCTATCTATTTATAGGTGAGATGGGATGTTCCGAGGAAATCACGACAATATTCGCCATGCTACAAGTGCAGAACATTTTCGTGCAACCCGGTGGAGGGCAAGCGGCTTTAAAAGCAAGAATAGCACATCGCAAATTCGAGGTGGAAGAGGGAGACCTTCTCACCTTGCTGAACGTCTACACAGCTTTTGAACAGAATAAAACGGCCGCCTGGTGTCAGAAACATTTCCTTAATCACAAAGCCTTGCGGAGAGCTACGGAAATTCGCGTGCAGATGCATAAAATGCTGAAACGCTTAGACATTCCGCTGGTGTCCTGCAATGGTAAAAACTTGAATTTAATTATAAATATAATCATATGTTTTAAATTGAAGTAAAAATGATTATTCTGGACCTTTCAGGGAGTGTTCAACAAATTCTCAAGTGTTTGGCCGCTGGTCTCTTTCCTAAAGCGGCATACCTGCATTACACAGGCATGTATAGAACAGTTCGAGGCAACAAGGATTTGTATATTCATCCAAATAGTTGTTTATATACTCTACAGCAACCACAGTGGTAAATATGGCAAAAATTCTATTAGATTGTATCATTAAAAGATTTATTTACTTCATTTGATATTACTTTATTTCAGGTTACTGTTTTGCGAAATTTTGCAAACAAATAAAACTTACATGAAAGATTTGACTGTCATTCAGCCGGAAATGTTGCTGGACGCGGCACCACATTTTTACGAGAGAACATCTATTGAATCTATTTAAAAAAAATGTGATTTAAAAATAAAATTTTTATAATTATAATCAGATCATTTTTTTATCGTGTTACAATTTATTTTGTTAGAAATGAATGTGAAAATACAATTTTAAGATCTCAGTTAATAATATATGTATATATTGTCTACACGAAAAAGGTTCACTTAAACATGAGTAATATGAATAATTTATCTATAGATGGTTTTGAAATTTATCATAATCCTAATTATTATATCTACAAAGCGTCAATAGTACACATGTAAAAATATTAAAATATTTTTGTTAAAATGGTTCGAATCTTTGCTAAAAAGATTCGAGTCTCCATCTAGTAGAAAATGGTTGCTCTCCATCGTCTTTTTCTTAGACTTACAGAGGTTAGGTCACACGTCTCGTTGGATGCAATTGAACGTTGGACGTCGGTAGCTGACTACAATTTACAAAAACTGTTATTGTCTATCACATTTTAAACAGTATTAATTCTACGTGCGAATAGCTAAGCGATTATGGCGTACGTTTTTTGCAAAAGTTTTGATAAAATTACAGTAGACTTAAAATTTAGTATATAACAGATATATTGAGGAAACCATATGTTTTATTAAGTACAGTGCTGTACAATGTATTAATGCAAAATTTAATTTAATATGTTACAGATCCAAAGTTACTTTCAAAATAACTCTCACGTCTGATCCTAATCTGCCATATAAAGTGTAAGTGGCTGCTATAAAATAAAAATAGTGTCTTAATCACGTAGAATAACATGCAAGCCGCCGGCATTTCTGACATTTTTGAAACGATCGATGCATTTCTCGCGCTCCTGCAGAGCCAAACTGTTAGCGAGCAAATGACTGTAGAGGATGCGACGCAAGCTTTCAACTGTGCTCACTTCGTCGAGCTTACTGTCACCAAGGTGCAAGCTGAAAACAATAAGTCGCTTTTTGAGAAATCCTTAAGTCGGAAGCTAAAGCGAAAGTTATTTCCGCAGAATCGGGACGTTACGTGTTCCGATCTGGAGAAAGCTTGCGACAAATTATTAGAACGTTATATGAAAGACAGTTGTATTTCCACGGAGATAGTAGACGAGTATCTAAAACTGTACACCCACCACTTGGGACAGGACAGATTAAATGCTTTCCTGAGTGAAACGATAAGCAGCTCTGTTGCCATAAACACGATTGTAGAATCTTTAGGAGAATTAGGAATATCATTTTCCTGTATGGAAGATGAGGTGTTTATCATGTCATGGCAAATGGCGATAGCCAATGGCGATCAAGACGAAGTAGTGGAATGCATAGATAAGATGTTAAATAATGGTCACATTTCAAGATTGGTACACTTAATGATCGAATCGCACGATGACACAATTAAGGAAATAGCTGTACAAGCTTTCTCGACAAAATTATCTAACTATGATCCTGAAGTATGCGTAGCTTTAGTAGATACTGAAAAAAAATTACTTTTAAAATTACTTCGGGACAGCAATCAGTTTTACTTAGATTTCGTTGATGCGATATTCTACTTTGGCCGCAATATGTATCTTGTAGATGGAAAGTGGTGTTCAGATTTTAAATTCGAGTACAAACATCTCTGTCAGATAGTGAAAATTTTATTGAACAGCCCTCGCGTAATTCGCGAGCGCGTGTACAATAGAATATCTACTGTAAAAACCCAACCAGATAGTGAGATATGGAATAACGTTGAAGTGGATATTTTGAATTGACTTTCCAAATTTGATTTGTTCTATAATATAAATTATATTTTGTATCGTTTGTAATTTTTGCAAAAAAAGAATAAACATTTTTTATCGCACGTAAATTTGTTTTGTTAACAAAATAATTACCAGTCCTTTATTAAGAAGTATTTAAAAGTATTAAGTATTAAGTATAAAAAAGTATTAAGAAGTATTTAAAAGATCATGAGAAATATGTATTCATTTTTGTATGGCGATGTTTCCCTTAGCATTATACAATTCTGCCAGTTCTTTGTGAGATAAGAAACAAGTATTATTTTATTAATTACAGACTTAGTGTACCAGAAAACACTCCATTTACTGCTGTATTAAAATTTGCTGCTGAGGAATTTAGAGTGCCTCCAGCTACATCGGCCATAATTACAGATGATGGCATAGGAATTAATCCTCAACAAACTGCAGGTAGATAATATATTGCAATACCTTTATTTCGAATATACAACTATATAACTTATGCTTTCAGGAAATGTATTTCTTAAACACGGCGCGGAACTCAGATTGATTCCCAGAGATCGCGTTGGATATACTAGATGATTTATGTAATATTGTATTTATTTTTATTATATTCTTGGATATGCGTAAAAAAATGATAAAAAAATTATTACTGACAGAATATTATAAAAAATTATAAAAGTGCATATATATATAGTTCATTATATAAAGTTATNAAAAGTTACTAATTCACAATAAAAACATTCCACATGCTTTCTGAACTAATTGATGTTCGAATCGTTGCAGTAAGGCATACAGGTAATCTAATATATTAAGATTTTCATTTTTCATATTAAAAAAATACTTATATGATTATACTTATTAGCTAGAGGATATTAGATACAGGATAGAGGAAATTAGACACGAGAGAGAGATTAGAATTTTTGATAAAAAGATTTTATAGCTGAAATACATGAACGTTATAAGATTGAGATATAAAGATACATCACTATATGATAAAATTATTTAGAGAGCAATGATTTACAGGACACGAGATCGAATGGCATGATAATATTCAGAGTATTCTCGTATAATTTTTTTTTATTATGCATTTCCATCTCTGAAATCTCGTGCTGTAAAAGATCGCGCTTTATTATTCATAATCTGGTCATAAACGGATAGAGCTTGCTTGAAAACTGCAGAATGGTTACAAATCTGGATTGTAATTGTGCAATATATAACATATACGAATAATCGAATAAAAAAATTACATTAAGATATGTAACACTATCGTACCTCCTCCTTTAAATAATATAAAGTCAATAGTAGTATATGATGAAACATAAATGGCAGCGACAAATCAAGTTCCGTCTTATTTTTTTTACTTCCTTGACACGTATAGAAAATTTCTTAATACTTTCGAATGTTTTGAAACTCCTTACAGGTCTAAAATGTGCAAGATACAAAAAATACTATTGATTGGATTTTTGGCACTATGTTGATCAAATGCATTTGCGTGCCGAGATATAAAGAGAATAACGAAAAAGTTATATACATATAACATTCATTATTAAATTTTTCACAAAGAAAAATTGGCGTTTTATCGCCAATTACAAAACTTGTTTTTGGAGGACATAGTACCATTATTTTTTTTAACGATTAACTTGTAAAAACATATATAAAAAAATGACATGAAATATTCTGATCTGAATATTCGTATGGAAAGATTATCGCTTAAAAAATCAGCAATTATTACATTTAGTATTTTGATAAGATCGTACAAAAGATTAGTCATTTTTTTTTTTTTCGATTAATATCGTTTGAATCTTGCAGAGTGCTCAATGCTTATCGAGCGAGACTAAATTCAAATATACTTCGTCATACAATTAAATTACTGGTTTACGATTACTCATTTACGTGTTGTATTTATCAGTTATTTTGTATAATGTCTTTTTGTATGTGCGTACAAGGATACTGTAAAAAACCTCTGCCTCACAATTCAGCGACGAGACTGTCATTTGCTCAATTATCACACATATACGATGATAGATTATATTATGACATATACATTGAGACCATTATTGACAATTGGCATTGCCGAAATGAAGATAACTCTGGCACTGATGTGGCGGTGAAATAAGAAATGTCAACTTTACTGCGAAACAAACTGCTTTTAATTATAATAATATTAATTGTAATACTGTTTTTTTTTCTTATGAATGACAGATTATATGTCTGTCGTTTTACAAATGGCACATAATGTGAAATCTTTTTTTTTCTTGTTTTACATGTATGAAATTGGTCATTCNAATGCTCGTTATTTAGCGAATAAATAAATACTCGTCAATAATTGTCTCTGACACAATTGATATCGTTCACACTTGGTACTGAAAAGCGTAATAAATATACTAGCATATTTGATTTATGAAGAATTACTCATTCACTGAACTTCCAAACTGATATTCATTAAATAGATGAATGAAACTATTGTCAAATTGTATTACAAGTTTCTCAATTCTCTTGACAATAATTAAGCATATTCTACTTCTAATATAATCTCTACAATGATATACTATAGAATACTGTAGAATTATTTGTAGCTAGAAATATATATATGAAATAAATCAATTATTAAGGAAAAATGATTTGAGACTAGAGCTATAATCACGCATTTTGGTTAAGAACAGTGTTATCATATCGACACTGCGCTATATATCAAATATTACATTGATTACGCCAGATTAAAAAATCTCTTGTGCCATTTACCTTGTTCATCTTTTTACTTTAAATTAATGTGGTTTAACAAGGCCTGAATTCTTATTTCTATGCATTAAAAAATGCGTTTACAAAATCTTAAGCTAGATTTACGAAAAAATGAGTATTGTTGTAAATTGATATAAAACACTGTACTTATGTCTCACTTCCTCCGTAAAAGAAAATCGTTGGAAGTATATTTCTCAGATACAACTTGCTTCTCACTCTATACACAGTAACACTGCGATATTCTTGCCATTCGCGCGGTATATAATTCTAACTTATAAATCATTTACGCGGCTCGAACAATATTACGTTTAGATTTTTACCTTACCAGTTTGCATTTATCCACAAGTCTTCAATTTTCACTCGTCCTAAAATAAATAAATTTTAATTCATTTTAGTCAATTCTTGAAATAAATTTCATATAAATCTTTTCTTGACTTTACAACAAATTGCTGCAATTTTTATTGAAACGCAAAAAGGAACGGCACAAAAAATATTGTACACTTACATATAGTATATGTAACTAAGAAAGCGATGTTATTAAATAAACACTACATAAATTACTACTTAAGAAATCGAACTGAGAAGAGGCGAGGTGACACGGAAAAAGAGATACCTACCCATTCGTGTTCCTCAACACCTTCCATGTGATCTTGTTCTAATGAACATTGGATGACATCTCCCACAAAATGGCTCATGGTTTTCTGGATCTGATGCACACATACCACACAATATGCTCAAACATAATATGAAACATGATATCATGATATCCAACAGAAGCAAGAATTCCCCAAGAAAATAAAATGAATTTTAATAGAAAATTATTTTCTAGATAATTTTAAAGCATTTTTTTCGAATGTATTTTGTATTTATATTAAATAAAAAATCAATTGATGAATGATGTACAACTCAAGCTTGTCACACTTTACAATGTTGCAAATCATTAGAAAACTACATGTCAATATCGAAGCTTGTACATGCAAACGTCCAACGTGATTTTATATCTCAGTGAAGTCTAACGTTACAGATAAGCAATTATATTTTGTAAGAAATAATTTTTACTAATACCCATTTATAAAAAACATGCACAATGTGTAAATCCAATTCTTATCTCACCTCTTCTTGTTTTGCCTTAATGTCCGGATTCCAGCCTAATCTATTGAAGGGTTGTGTTATACCAAAAGGAGTCGGTGATGGTTTGTTTGCAATTTGAGGAGGAGTAACTGCACTTTGGGACTGATTCTCAGTTACTGTGAATAAAAAATTCGCATGTAACAGATATCCTTTCTCATTTTTAATAATATGATATACATTTTTAATATATCTTTTACTTACAATTATCCATACCAGGCGGTTTAAGACTCATTCTAGATGGCTGCTTATTACCACCGTTAAACCACTCTGACGCGGATAAAGTCGGCTTCCAGATAACTTTAGTTGGAGGAAAAAGATCGTCTTGGAATAATTCGCTCTAATTGAAAGTACAAATATATTAACGCTTTTATATCAATAATTTCATATTATATTAATTATGTGTAATATGTAGGTACCTTTATACGTGGCACGGTAAAGCTTAAAGGCTCTATCGTGTTATTTGTTAGCCTCAAGGCAGAGGCAAACTCCACGCTAGCCACATCACATTTATTTTTTGGTAGGAATGACAAGCCCTGGTGCAAGCTACTGCATCTATGGTGACTCAATGGACAGCAATATGGGGCTTCCTCTGTTACTTCAAATGCATATATTGTAGAATCACCCTAAAAAAAAGTTCCAGAAGCGAGAGTAAGATTATGATAAACTTTACATGGAATTAAACTTGAGTACAAAAACAAATCTTACACGTCCTGTTAGGAAAAGCGTGGAGCTATCTTCGTCATAATATGGCATTAGTATGGCAGGCGAGACATCTAATCCAACAGTGTTCAAAGGAGTATTCAAATTGTCCACTTTAAATACGTAAATCTGTCTTTCAGAAACTCTGGAAGACATAAATTTCAATCGTTATTTTTTCTATACGTTTTTTTTTATATGAAAAAACATACGTGCTTACTTGTCAAAGCCCATTACAACGAGATATCTGCCTTCAAGCGCCCATACGACTCTCGCTCCTCTCGTTCCGACGGGACCCTTTCCTTCTTTCACAGGAATGTCGCTCGATCGAGGTTTATAGATTCGTAGCTTACCATCTTTGCATGCGCTGGCAAGGTATTGACCGCATGGTGACCATGCCAAACTAAATATCTGATCAGTATGACCGGTCAATGTTATTTTCGCAGTTGCCGTCTCAGTAGATAATAAGAGTGACAAATCCCAGATTTTGACGGTCATATCATACGAAGCAGATGCAAGAACATTTGACGCCAGTGGATGAAATTTAATCAGATAAATCTTATCGGTATGGGCTTCTATGATGTGTTTCGGCTCGTTTGTCGGTTCCACCAAACCAGATTCAGGTATTTCCCACAAGCGAATTATCCCATCATCACAAGCTAGCAGAAGTAAATTCTATTATTCTCAACTCTGATAGAATAACATGCCTCTTTTTTAGTCATAATTTCCAATTTCTATACTTTACCAACTGCTAGTCGTTGATTATCGAACGGATCCCACTGAAAGTCCATTACAGTCGCACCGTGAACTAATGCTGGCATAACTCCATCAGGTAGTCTTCCAGTTTTCTTCAATTCCAATACTGCTATCTTTCCACCTAGGCCACTCAAAGGTACAGCCACTCGATCGGGATTAGCTACAAATTTATGAAATACATTTATCACATCGCTATATTTATCACATTTAAAAATCTCCTAATCTAGTCTTATTAATGTACCATGAAAGCCATCGCATTCGCCGGATATTTGGCGACTGATATTGCGTATATTCTCAATGTGAGTAGATTTGTGTCCCGGAGTACCCTTCAAATGTCGAAACTTGGACACTCTTCCTATATAACAATCAAGAAATTTGTGTTAAACATTACAAAGAAAGAAAATAACTTTCAAAATATACACAACTCTTACCGAAAACTGTCGACGTTCTCTTTGAAGCTGGCGTCACAACGGGCTCCACTTTTTCCAATTTAGGATCCATGCTCTGCTGTCGCAACATAGGAATATTCTTCTTCGCCTCGTCTTCTTTAATCACCTCGCTCTTTGCCTTGAAGGAATCTCTTCGTCTCAGCATAGTCGGCGAACCCATCGCTTTCTCCGCCAAATTCCCATCGGTGACAGACACAGATCGACTCTCGTAAAGGCGTCGCCTTTCGGCAATTGAATTTCTATTTGTGCCGCGTTCGAAATTTCCAACATCCTCATTCTCGGGCGATTCGTCCTTCACTTTCGTCTCAAACACTTTGCGTCTTTCTGCAGTGCTTGGTGTCTTCGGCTTGTAACCAGAATCACTCGAATTAGCGTCTTCCTCGATGGAACTCGAGTCACTCTTGCCATTTTCCGTATCTTTTGTGCGCTCATTAGGTGTTAAAGTCGGCGATTTATCTGCTTCTGAATTATGCTCGACAGTATTATTAATTTCATTCTGATAACCATTGGTGTTGCTGTCATTATTCGGAGCAATTGGTACAGAGAAAACCTTGTCAAATGAAAATTCTTGGCTGCTGGACTTTGCTTGGAATGGTTTAGGTCCAAGTCGGGGCTAAAATTAAAAAAAAAAAAGAAAATTTTTATCTCTAACTTATAAGAATTATTGTGTTAATTGTTAGTAATGGTATGACAATGATGACATGAATGTGATATAGAAAGAAACTGAGTCGCATGCAAAAGTATCACACATTGTCACAAACAGATACCCTTTATATAACATTAATTTCTTTTTTAAGTTAATTATAACCTTATATCCGCCGATCGCGTTAGGATTCACTGATGTAACTACTGATCCGGGATTTGGCGATGTACGAGGACGTGCTACTGGTTTTGGTTCCTCTTCAGAGATACTGTTGGTTCTTGATGCTCTCGGTAAAGGTTTTGGTGGAACGGTTTGTCCTCCGTTTTGTATCTTGGTCTTTTCTTCTTCTGCCTCAAATGGTTTTTTCGAATCTTCAATCTTCTCAGTGTCGTTCTCCACATTGTTGTCATTTTCGTTCACGTTGCTCTGTGGTTTGGAGAATCCCTTCGGTGCAGAAATGATCAAAGGTTTTGGCGGCCGGTTCGTTTGTTCTACTTTAATTTCGCGCTGATTCTCTTTGAGCACCGCTAAGTTCCCTTTGTGTACCTGGAGGTACGGTAAATTCCTTAATGACCGCAAACCGCATGCAAACCAAACTACACTGTCCAATACTTTACACTTTTGATGTACAACATTTGTATAATCGATAATTTAACAACAACCAACAATTTAGCTACATTATTTTTACATATATATGTACACACATGACTCGCATTTTTGTACAGAATAGACAACAATATACAAAAAAAGATACAAATAAGCTCCGATTAAAGCTTAAAATCGTGATTAAATTTGAAGACAAATTTATAGAAAGAGATTTTCTCATGGCCATATAAACAACACAAATGTTTTTACATTTCGTACTATTACTTACACTGTAGAATAAGCTACAACATCAATTGCCACTTATATTACACGTGCCAGGAATAATAGTTTGAATGGTGCTAATGTATAAATTATAAAACATATATTGGATATCTGAAACGTGAAAAAAATATACAGAATATGGAGAAAGAAACTAAATAGCGCAAAATAAATACATAATTAGCAGTAATCAAATAATTTAATAAATATAAATTCCTGCAAACAATTATACATATAAAGATATAAAATATTACATAAAATTATTTCTTAAATTATATTATATATATCTCTTATAATACATAATATTACACCAGCAACCAAATTGAAAAATTTAGCATTTATGTATATATATCATAAAAAGTATATTGCGAAATTACATAAAACTAGTTCATATATTCAGCAAGCAATTTTTAAATAAATGTATAGAATTACATTATAATACTTCTACAAGCAAGATAACTATTTTGCATAAAATTAATGATATCATCAAATTGATTACTTTCTTATTTTAATTTTAAAACATATATATTCTATTTAAAAATATACATTAAGTATATATTTGTTTTCAATTCAGTTATTTTAGAGCAAATGGGATGATAATGCGAGAAAACATGATGATGAAAAGCATGCAGTGATTGATGATTTGAATTTAAAGCAATCATATAATCGATATTTACAAATAAGCAAACAAATTTTTTTAACGATCAAAGCTACTTTTATGCCATATTAAGAAAGATATTAGAATTTTCACAACATTTATTAAAAACGTTTACTCACTATAATCGGATCTTCGCCTTTGTTTCTTTTAGCAGGATCTAATGATATCTTTGGCACAGACGCATTATGACCTTTAAACCACGTTGTTGCATTATTTTGAGCAACGGGACCAGTTGTATCCGGATAAATGTCCGCATGAAAGTCTCTGTACGTCTAAAATTTAACATTTATTTAAAAAATTTTTGATATACATATGCATGCGACAATTCATATAGACAGTAGCAGTTTAATACAACTTACTTTTCGTGGAACCTGATACATAATAGGAATCACCATATTGGAGGTGAGTTGTAATAGCCTATTAACTTCAGCCTGCATTACATTTAATGCTCGTTTAGGAACCAAGCATACTCCTTTAGTTTGCTCACCGCTATGACGAATCCCTTCTACTAGATAAGGATCTCTGTCAGTGACTTCCATGTACATAATAGTAGTGTCTCCTTTGCCAGCGAGGAAGAGCATATTTGTATCGGAATCGAAAAGCGGCATCAAAATACTATAAAATATTTCATATATACAAATAAGTATCTTGTTGATTTGACGATACTGATTAAACAAATTTCAAGTCTTTCTAAATGAAAGAATTAAACTCATATTTACCCAGTACTACAATCTAATTCCAATGTTTTCACTGGTTCATTTAAATGCCTCAAGTCCCTAATGTAAACTTGACGAAGTCTTGCCGCATCAAATCCTGTGGTGAGTATTCTGTCGCTGTTTAACCAGACTAATCTGGAATCTTTAATACTTTGATGGCTCGAGCATGAATTGATGATGCATGTCGATGCGCGCGGATCTATAATCCTCAATTGTTTGTCCTTGCAGGTTGTCGCTAAAACGGTACCGTCTTCCTTCCAACTTACAGACTGAATTACTTCGGTGTGGTCGCTATTAGCTGCAAAATAAATTTCATTAATGAGATTAAAGCAGTGAGTATTAGTATATAAAGTTATAAAATATTTACAAAATAATTCCTGCTGCGAGAGAACATCCCAGAGCGAGAGATTGGTGAATGATGAAGTAGTCAGAAGATGTTCAGCTGAAGGATGCCAGCATACTGTTTCCACTCTTCGTTGACGGTGCGAGAATGTGCATTCTGGATTGCACAAGGATTCTTCCAAGCCACTTTCTGGGATATGCCATAACTTTACCTAATTTTATACAAACAAAAAAATAATATAATTTCTAGGAAAATGCAAATATTAAAAAATATTATTTTATATTTGCTGAAACATTAAGATAAGCTTACGAGACAATCTTGAGACCCAGTTGCGAGCAAGCCGTCGTGAAATGGAGAAAAATCCATATCCGTCACAGTATCTGCGTGTGCATGAAGCAGTGGCATAGTCTTGCTCTTTCTACCACAATCCTCCAGCGGCAATACTGCCAGACTAGATCCTTTGGAAGATAAGAACAATTTTGTTTAATAATAATTTATGAATAAATTAAAGTTTCGAAGATAAAAAAATTGCAGATAAAGAATGTACCGTTGTGATCAACATTGAATGCCATGAACGCCGCGGATGCTGTTATATTATTCCCATAGGTTTGGTACGATCCCACGGAGATATCCCGAATACAAGCCTCCGGCTTGGGAACGATCGGCGCTGCATTTTTGTATTTGGACGCTTTGAAACGCCAAGCCATCTTGACACTACTGACTCAGTTTAAATGTCCAGTGCAATCCACTTAAATCATGTAATCTAGAGGAAATAAGCATACCAGATTACATCATTGGAATTTCATTATTAATGAATTTCGAAAAATTAAATGTGACCAGATATTATTTATTCTCTTTTGGACACTCTTGAAAGTGTGTTTGTTGAAAAATGTTTATTGGAAAAGATACTTGTCAAACATATGTAAAGAATATTAATAATTTTTGAAGAGACATACAGGCACGACTTGGGGGTAGGACAAAGGCGAGCGTCCTTGGAAACCTTTACGGAGACAATTCTCGCGAGAAAACTCAATCGAGACTTCGCGCAGGGACACTCGGATACATGCGAATAATTCGCTGGGCGTTGCTCTCGGCGCGGATAATGGTAGGGAGAAATCGACGCCGGAGTCTCTCTCTCTCGAGGCTGGGCATCAACGGCGTCGGTGACAACAAGCGAACGACGCCGATTCACTCGGAGCCGCCTGAGCAAAGCCGTGCGTGACTAATAATTTGGGGGTGGAGAACCACCCTACCCTTCGTGCGACGTGTGGGGGCCGTAGATCGCCGCTTGGCGTTGCCGCAATGACGCTGTCAGCGGCGACGTGTAAATCGGCGAACGAGAGACGTGACGGAGGGATACTCACGATTCGCAAAGCAAGGCGCGCGCGTTCACACGCCTCTCGTTCTCTGACGCGCTTCCGCGGCGAGTATTCGGGAATGCAGCCGGCAAGGAACGCGAAAGGATGACGAGAGCCAGGCGTCACCGTTACTCTACTGAGCTCTGAGCAAGCTCCTACAGTTGACAGCCGGAAGCAGGAAAATCCCCCTCCATCCTCCTTCGGAGCGCCGCACTTTATCCCTCCTCCACGATAACATTGTTTGAAGTCCCTCATAGATATATCGGCGACTTTCATCATATAATTCGCATTACTACTGCTCAATATATATTTCAAAATTGTGTCTATATTTATCTTTATTTGTTCTATTCTTTTGTTCAATACGCGGCATATATATTTTTTAATATATTTTCACGAATAAAATTACGAAATAAAATATGGGAAAGGATTGATACAAACCTAAAAAGAATTTACAAATTTTTTGATGATTTCGCATGTAATAAAAGTGATATTATTCTTTTAAAAG